>BMAC01001648.1:34058-54837 GCA_014905375.1 Phtheirospermum japonicum
AAATAACCAAAAGTAATTATTGACAATATATTCGGGAAGTATGGAGTAATTTTCTAAACGAAATTGTATTTAATTGCACCCCTAGTTACGACTTCTTTATGATTATTAACCAACTAATTATGATTTAACTCTATACCTAGTTAGATATAAAACATTTATGATCTATTTTGTTTTTTTTTTTCATTTCTCGATCCATGAATCACAAACTACACAAACTTCTATTATATAAAAACCCAAATCATGATCGACAATGCACTTCTAGAAAGAAAGTAAAAGGATTATTGTGCTATTTCATAGCATGATATGCATTTTTTAACATACACAACATCTTTTAAGTGTCGCAAATGAAGAAAAATAATAGAAAATGCCCAAAAATAATATATACATCCATATAAATGTATATATGTATAATATATTTGAAAATAAAAACTAGTTATCAGAGCGAGGTTTCGATACTCGGACCTGTGGGTTATGGGCCCACCACGCTTCCGCTGCACCACTCCGATTTAGTATTTTAACTTCACATACAATTAAATCTATATGAAGCTCTTATGTATATTTTCATCATTCTTATTTATTATTTAAACTAGACAAGATATTATATTTATATGAGACTCTACTTCGAAAATACAACTTTTGGTATCAAAACAAAAGTAGAGAAAAATTAATATTTGTATTTCATTCAACCACTTTATATAAATATATGTTTTCTAGATCATAAATGTTTTATATCTAACTAGGTATAGAGTTAAATCATAATTAGTTGGTTAATAATCATAAAGAAGTCGTAACTAGGGGTGCAATTAAATACAATTTCGTTTAGAAAATTACTCCATACTTCCCGAATATATTGTCAATAATTACTTTTGGTTATTTCCAAAATATATTGGTCATCTTCATATTTAATAGTAATTTATCTATGGATCTACTATTATAACACTATTTTATATGAATTTCTTAGCTTACACACTTCATTAAATGAGAGGAAATAAATATATAAATTTCATTCAATACATGTGCTACTACATCAATGTTTTGCATGTAATTGTTGTATTTTTCTTTGTGTTTTTAGATAGATTTTTATATTGATTTTAGTAGTTTTGAGTCTTTTTTCGTTAGGTTTTTAGGTAGTATTTCTTGTTTTATTGTTTTTTGTGTTTCTTGTTAATTTTACGTTTAAATGGGTTAAATGGTTTCAATTAATTGGAGGTTTGGTGTAATTTTGGATTTTTATGTTTTAAAATTCCTATTTTTATAGGTAAAGGCATTGAAGGCTAAAAGTACTAGCCAAGGCAAGCCAAACTCCAAGCCAAAAGAGGCTCAAAAATGCCCAAACATTCTGGAATTGTAGCCAACTCGCGCCACAACTTGCCAAGGTAGCTGCCAGCGTCCGGCGTTTGCCAAAACACTCGCCAAAATTCACGCCAAACTGCCCACACTGGGTAGCGCTTCCCACACTGGGTTACCCAGTGTCCGAGCAGCGCCTAGCAGACAACGCGCGCAACTGCCGAGCGTGCCCGCCCACATCCCGCGCGCAACTGCCAACAGTGCCTATCGCAAGCCGCGCGCAGCGCCCGTCCACACAGCGCCCGACGCTTGCCACACTTCTCGCCCAGGCGCTCGCCAACCCACTCGCCAGGCGCTTGCCAGGACTCACGCCAGCACTCGCCAGCCCCAGCGCCCAGCCCGCGCGCGCCCATGCCACACCTAGCCGCTCAAGCCAGCGCCCAGGCCAGCCACCTGCCAAGCCATGCGCGCCTAGGTTCGGCAATTGTCGAGCCATCTTGAGCCAAATCGAGCCCAGGATCGAGCCAAGGGTCTAGGAAGGTGCCTCCGGGTCAAACTTGGTCAAAATCGAGATTTTGAAGCCTTAAGGGCTATTTTGGCCCATTTAAACCCAATTAAATTTAATATAAATAAGAGACTTCTTTCATTTTGTAAAAAAAATACCTCTCGTTTTTCTCCCAACCCAAGCATGGGTTTGGGGATTAAAAATYCTCTCTCTAGTTTTTAAGATATAATTTTCTCTTTTCTTAGGTTTAGATTCAAATTCAAGCTTTGATGTAATTTATTTTTCTAGATTTAGATTTACTTTCATGCTTGGCCTTGGGTTTGTAAGCCTAAGAAGAATCCAAATACTCCATTGGATTGTTACTTTTGATGCAATTACATTCAATCTTTGTTTCATTTCTTAATTCAAGTAAGTTTCCTTTCAATTTCATGTTTTATGCTTTAATTCCATGCTTTGTTCTTCATTTCTATGCTTGTTCTTCATGTTATTCTTTTAGCCTTAGCACCTTGAATTCATGATGAAACATATGAATTGACTATGGAATCTAGATGAGTGACACATCTAGATCATAGATCGGCTCTTGGATCGTCTTGATTTTGAGTTTTTTTTCACATGCTTTATTTTGAATTTTATTTTCATGCATAGTTTTAGGTTAAACCTTAGATCTAGGCTTTGTTGCTTGTTATTTTCTTTAAAGTTTCAAAATTACCCGTCCATTTTCATTGCTTTATCTATTCATGCTTTCAATTCATGTTAATTTGCATTATTTGAGTTTTTATGCATTATTGTACCTTGTGCTTGCATGCTTGTACTTGGTGAAACATTGCATTTTCTTGCTTGTTTTCATTATTGATTTGCATTTACATATTGAGACATCCGATGAGGCATTCTACCCACTTGCAATCTCAAATTCCTAGGATAGTTTGCTAGTTTATTTGCTTTATTTTTATTTTCCTTTTATTTTCCAAGCTTGAAACACATAGAAACCTTCAATTGAATCGATTTCCGATAATACCAAGCCATGAACCCGTTGATTCATTTCAACACCACGACAACTCTTCTAACAAAATGGCGCCGTTGCGACACGACTTGGTTAAGGCCTTTAATTTAATTGTTGTTTCGTTGTGTTTTTAGCTTTCCTTGTTATTTGACGTTCTCTTTGAGTGTATGCAAGGTCGTCGTTCGCTTGGACACGAATTATTTCCTTATACTTCTAACCCCGGACGATTATGACGTCTTCGTCACCCGTTACTTCTTGATTCTATTATGGCACCAATCTTCCTCATACGGGCGCATTTCTCGACCCTAATGGGATACCTCCTCGGGCCGATCCTCAAAGTTCTAATTCGACCGAGCCCGTAGTTTATGAGGGGCCCGTTCCGAGTACCATGACCGGGCCTTCTATTCCCATTCCCCCGCCGCCTCACGAGCAATCGCTTGAATTTCAAGGGAGTGGTTTTACCACTCATGAGCACGCCACGGGCCCACACCAAGGTATTGCTTCTTTCCCTTATTCTTCTAATGGTGGATTTGTTCCCAACATGGGAGGGCATGGTGCAAACCATGTTGGGAATGGTGGTGGTTCGGTTGGAAAGAGACACGTGGGAGGGCATGGTGCAAATCACATTACTCCCGGTTCTCACGGTTTTCATCAACCTGGCATGGGAGGGCATGGTGCAAACCATGTTGGGTCTAATGTTCTCTTGGATGCTAATGATCCCTTCGATGATTTTGGAGCCCCGGATCATGTTCCGTATGGCTATGGTGCTCCTCACCGTTCTCTGAATGTGCCAATTTCGAATCCCGGTCCATATGGTACTCCATCCGTGCATGCTTTCAATCCGACACCGAATGCGAATCCGAATGGTTATGGTGGTGTTCCCGGATATGGTCATGATCGTGGAATTCAAGAGGACGAGCTCGATGAGTATGATTTGTTTGGTGGTTACGATCCGAATGCTCCACTTACTCCACCCGTCCGTACTATGAAGGAGGACCAAGCTTTCGTGGGGGCTCGTGTTTCGTCTTGTATATCTCTTCCCCCCACGGTGATGTCTATTGATGTCCGTTCGCTCGATTTTGCCCGTCTTCCCATTTTTCATGGGTTTGCCAAGGAGGATCCACTCCAATTCATCAAGCAATTTCTATGGCATGTCTCGAGTTTCCATCGCCCGAATATGATGAGTTTGGAGCATCTTCAACTCCGATGTTTCTCATATGCTCTTCATAAGGCTTTAATGTGGTTTATGGGTCTTCTTTTTAACACGATTCGTACGTGGGATGAGCTTGAAAAGATTTTTTTTCAATTATTACTATTCTATGGAGAAAACAAACGATATGAGGGTTAAGATTATGTCGTTCAAACAAATGAAAAACGAGCCATTTCACTCCGCTTGGTATCGGTTCAAGGATCTTCTTGCTTGTTGTCCGCATCATCGTTTACCCAAGGAGCTTCTAATTCAAACCTTTTATGAGGCATTGGAACCCCAATTTCAATACATAGTAGACACCTCGGCGGGGGGTAATATGACGATTCATTCTCAACGCGTGCTTCTCAATGTTTTCAACTCTTTGGCCGAGAATTCTCAACAAAAATCTTCCCGTGCTTTGTATTCAAGCGCTAATGAAATCAATAATGTGAATGAGCCTCTTTCCCCAAGAGAGCTTGAGATGAAAAAGGAGATGGATGCTATGAAAGTTCAAATGGCCAAGTTGTCTTCCCCTAGCGTGGACCCGCCTTGTTTGTCTTGTGGTATGGTTGGGCATGAAACTCTATATTGTCCGTCGAATCCTTCTCATTAAATGCTAGTTCCTCATTCGGAGGATGTTTGTAGGGTCCAAGGTTACCAACCGGGTCATGGTGTTGCTAGACCGCCCTTTCCTCGACCATCAAATCAAAATCCCCCGTACCACCCGAGCAACCGCATGCATCCGGGCTTTGGGTATCCGAACCCTCCTATGGGCCCTTCTCGACCAACTCCCCCAACGAATGCTCCACCATCGGCCACCGATCAGACTCTTAATATGTTAGTCCAACAAATGCAATCTCTATCCGCCTCAGTATCCTCCTTGACTGCCACGGTATCCTCTTTAAGTGCCACGGTGTCCTCCATGGATTCACGTTTGAATGCCACGGACATAAAAATTGGGCAAATGGCTACCGAGATTAATATGATCAAACAAGCCAATGAAAAAGGGAAGCTACCGAGCCAACCATCACATGCCCATGCAATTACAACCCTTTGAAGTGGTCGGGTTATCGATAACAATGTGGCTCCACCATCCGAAAACGAGGGAGTTGCTACTCCACCCATTGTGATACTCCCGTTTCTACCCCCGTGGGTGCCATCCCGACGAAAGAAGGCCCTGATGGCTTGCACAAATCCTCGAACGCTTATAATCCACCGATTCCGAAGGCCTCTCCGCCTTATCCGTCACGGCTCTAAAATACCAAGAAGGACGATCAATTCCAAAGGCTCTATAATACCTTGTCAAATGTAAACATCACTCTTCCATTGTTGGATGCCATTCGAGACATACCCGCCTACTCCAAATTTTTCAAGGATCTTTCTTCCAAGAAGCTCATTCACACTCCAAATGAGACGATTGTCTTATCTAAAGAGGCGAGTGTGGTGTGTGATCCTTCGATTTTGGCCCTCAAGAAGATCGATCCCGGCTCCTTTTGTATTGACATCACAATCGAAAATGGAAAGGTCACAACCGGTATGCTTGATTCTGGTGCGGGGATAAATTTGATGCCATCTTCGATTTATGAGCAATTAGAGCTAACCCCTTTGCAAGAGACAATAATTTTCTTACAATTGGCTGATCGGTCGATTCGATATCCGAAGGGTGTTGTTAAGGATGTGCTCGTCAAGGTTGGAGGTCTTGTAGTCCCGGTGGTTTTTGTCATTCTTGATGTGGGTACGGTTTCGAACGATGGGGCCGAGCATACCATTCTACTTGGGCGTCCCTTCATGGCAACTACTCAATGCCTCATTGATGTCGGAAAGAAGAACCTCACCTTATCCGTTGAGGGTGAGTCGGTTACATTTTTGATGTCCAACTTGCCATCGATTCCTTCAAGCATCTATGATGCGGATTGTCTTCTTGTTGACGAGATTCAAGATGTGGTTGAGCAAGCTTTCTTGGCGGACGAGTATGAGAATGGTGATAGGGGTGATGTTGAGGATATTGGCCCTTTTGAGTTTGGCAACGAATCATGTTTTGAGACGGGTCTTTTTTAGAGTGCCACCATAAGTGTCGTTGAGGGCAACGACGCATTTTTGAAGGGGGAGGTGGGGCGTGTTGATGAGAAACAAGTCGTCGAGCCGATTGAAATTTTTGACGAATACTTGGAGGGAATGATTGACTTGTTCGAGCTAACTCCCGATGAGGGTGAGAGGTGGCATAAGCCCGAGCTAAAGCCTCTCCCATCTCACCTCAAATACGTCTTTTTAGAGGAGGAGGAAAGAAAGTCGATGATTATTTTTGCCCATCTAAACTAAGAGGAAGAAGAAAGGTTGATCAAGGTGCTTAAGGCGCACAAAGGTGCTGTTGGGTGGAGCCTTGGTGATATAAAGGGAATTAGCCCTTCGACATGCATGCATCGAATCATATTGGAGGATGACGCTAATCCCTCTCGAGAGTTCCAAAGGCGATTGAACCCAAACCTTAAAGAAATTATGAAGGACGAGACACTCCAATTGTTGAAGGAGGGATTGATCTATGTTATAGCCGAGAGTGAGTGGGTGAGTCCCGTGCATATGGTTCCTAAAAAGAGCGGCATCACCGTTATGGAGAACGAAAGGGGTGAGTTATTGGCTACACGGGCAACGACGGGGTGGAGGATGTGCATCGATTTTAGAAAGTTGAATGCGGCTACAAAGAAGGATCACTTTCCTCTACCTTTCATTGATCAAATGCTAGACAAGTTAGCCGGCCACCACTCTTATTGCTTCTTAGATGGATTATCGGGCTATTATCAAATTGCTATCGCACCCGAAGACCAAGCTAAAATGACGTTCACATGCCCATTTGGGACCTTCGCCTTCCGTCGGATGCCGTTTGGGCTATGCAAAGTCCCGGGGACTTTCCAAAGATGCATGCTATCAACATTCTCTGACATGATCGACAGATATCTTGAAGTCTTCATGGATGACTTTTCCATATATGGGGACTCGTTCGAAGAATTCTTGAGAAACCTTGAGGAAGTGATAGCCCGATGTGAAGAGACGAGCTTGACACTAAGTTGGGAGAAGAGCCACTTCATGGTTCGAAGTGGAATTGTGCTCGGGCATGTGATTTCGGGGAAGGGGATTGAAGTGGACAAAGCCAAAGTAGAAGTGATCGAAAAGTTACCATCTCCCCTCAACGTGAAAGATGTAAGGAGTTTCCTCGGGCATGCCGGTTTTTATCGACGGTTTATTAAAGATTTCTCGAAAATTGCCCGCCCCTTGTGTCGGTTGTTGAGTAATGAAGTCCTTTTCGAATTTGACGAAGCTTGTAAGGATGCATTTTTGGCAATTAAGAAGAGCTTCATGTCCGCCCCCATTGTCGTAGCTCCCGATTGGAACTTGCCTTTCGAGATTATATGCGACGCATCGAGTGAAGCGGTGGGGGCCGTACTTGGCCAACGAGTTGACAAGCTATTAAGAGTGGTGTATTATGCAAGCTTGATGCTCAAAGATGCACAAAAGAACTATACGACGACCGAGAGAGAGCTATTGGCCGTGATTTTTGCTTTAGACAAGTTTCGAGCTTACATTGTTGGATCACGAGTTGTGGTGCATAGCGATCATGCCGCATTGCGATATTTATTCTCTAAGCCTCAAGAAAAACCCCGTCTCATTCGTTGGATCCTATTACTTCAAGAATTCGATATTGAGATTAAGGATCGAAAGGAGTGTGAGAATGCGGTAGCCGATCATCTTTCGAGGTTGGTCACGGAGGGAGGATAAAGGGTTGCAATTGGAGAGAATATGACACACGAGAACTTGATAAAAGTGAGCCAAGCGCCTTGGTACGCCGACTATGCAAACTACTTGGAAAATGGTGAGCTTCGGCCCGATATGGATTGGCAAGAAAAGAAACGCTTCCTAGGTAAGTGCCAAAGGTTTTATTGGGATGATCCACTCATTCCCTAACTCTTGCATGAGCCTTGGGATTAATTTTCTCTTCATTTTTAGATCTACTTTCTCTCTCTTAGGTTTTAGATTTAATCTTCAAGCATTTCCTTGGGTTTGCTAGCCTAAGAAGAATCCAAATACTCCTTTGGATTAGCACTTTTGATTGTAATTCAAGCTATTGGATCATCATCTTTTAATATAGTAAGCTTTCCTTTTAATTTCAAACTTGTTCTTCATTTCCATGCATGTTCTTCAATTTTATGCTTTTTGCCTTAGCTCTTTGAATTCATGTTGAAACTTATGATTTGGCTATGGATTCTAGATGAGTGACACATCTAGATTGTAGATCGGGTCTTAAGTTGTTTAAATTCCAAGTTGCTCTTATGCTTTATTTGCAATTTAATTTCCAGGCATAGTTTTGATTTAAATCCTAGATCTAGTGCTTGATCCTTTTTATTTCACGTAAAGTTTCGAACTTTGATGTTAATTTTCATTGCTCTTGCTATTTGTGCTTTCAATTTTAGTATACTTGCATTTTTCAAGTTTTTATGTACATGCAAGTTTAGTTGTACCTTGTGCATGCATGCTTGTACTTGGTGTAACAATGCTTGTTTTTGCTTATTTCCTTAATTATTTTGCATTTTCTATATGAGGCATCCGACGTGGCATCCTACCAACTTGTTATTTCAATTTCTAGGGTAGTTTAGCTATTTTAATTTTGTTATTTTTATTTTCCTCTTATAACTGTAGAACTTAGACTTGTGTACCTGTGTTTCGACCTCGTTTATGACCATAGACAATGGAAAAGTGTAATTAATATAAAGATTTTTAAAACGAACGAAAAGTAATGGGAAACATAATAAAAACAAAAGCAAATACTAAAATAACAAAATAAGAAAAGAAAACTATAATTCTTAAGTAAATTTTTCTTCTAATTTTGTGATTTTGAAGTAAGAATTCTTTATACAATATTTGGATTTTTCATCATTCTATTTCATTTTTTTTTTCATTTCTCGATCCATGAATCACAAACTACACAAATTTCTATTATATAGAAACCCAAAACATGATCGACAATGCATTTCTAGGAAAAAAATAAAAAGGATTATTGTGCTATTTCATAGCATGATATGCATTTTTTAACATACACAACATCTTTTAAGTGTCACAAATGAAAAAAATAATAGAAAATGCCCAGAAATAACATATACATCCATATAAATGTATATATGTATATGTATAATATATTTGAAAATAAAAACTAGTTATCAGAGCTAGGTTCCGATCCTCGGACCTGTGGGTTATGGGCCCACCACGCTTCCGCTGCGCCACTCTTATTTAGTAATTTAATTCACATAAATTAAATCTATGTGAAGCTCTTATGTATATTTTCTTCATTCTTATATAAATATATGTTTTATATATCATAAATGTTTTATATCAAACTAGGTATAGAATTAAATCATAATTAGTTGATTTATAATCATAAAGAAGTCGTAATTAGAGGGTGCAATTAAATACAATTTTGTTTAGGAAATTACTCCATACTTCCCGAATATATTGTCAATAATTACTTTTGGTTATGTCCAAAATATATTGTTCATCTTTATATTTAATAAAAATTTATCTATTATTCTACTATTATAACACTATTTTATATGAGTTTTTTAGCTTACACGCTTCATTAAATGAGAGGAAATAAATATATAAATTTCATTTAATACATGTGTTACAACATCAACCACAAAACCATCCACTCATATTAGTCGATTAATCACATGCGTAATATTTTAATGTAAAACGAATTCATTGTGTAACATTGATTGTCAAAGATTAAATGATAACTACAGAATTTAGACTAGTATTCCTTTGTTTGTACCTCGTTTATGACCATAGTCCAAGGAAAAGTATAATTAATATAAAGATTTTCAAAACGAAGGAAAACTAATGGGAAAAATAATAAAAAGAAAAGCAAATACTAAAATACAAAAATAAGAAAAGAAAACTATAATTCTTAAGTCAAATTTTCTTCTAATTTTGTGATTTTGAAGTAAGCATTTTATATATAATATTTGGGTTTTTCATTATTCTATTCAGTTTTGTGTTTTTTTTTTCATTTCTCGATCCATGAATAGCAAATTACACAAATTTCTATTATATAAAAACCCAAGCATGATCGACAATGCACTTTTAGGAAGAAAATAAAAGGATTATTGTGCTATTTCATAGCATGATATGCATTTTTTAACATATACAACATCTTTTAAGTGTCGCAAATGAAAAAAAAAATAACAGAAAATTCCCAAAAATAATATATAAATCCATAAATGTATATATATGTATAATGTACAATATATTTTAAAATAAAAACTAGTTATCAGAGCGAGGTTTCGATCATCGGACCTGTGGGTTATGGGCTAACCACGCTTCCGCGGCGCCACTCTGATTTAGTATTTTAATTTGACATAAAATTAAACCTATATGAAGCTTTTATGTATATTTTCAACATTCATATAGATTATTTAAACTAGACAAAATATTATATTTATATGAGACTCTACTTCCAAAATACAACTTTTGGTATAAAAACAAAAGTAGAAGAAAAATAAATATTTATATTTCATTCAACCACTTTATATAAATATATGTTCTATACATCATAAATGTTTCATATCTAACTAGGTATAGAATTAAATCATATATAGTTGATTTATAATCATAACGAAGTCGTAATTAGGGGTGCAATTAAATACAATTTCATTTAGGAAATTACTCCACACTTCCCGAATATATTGTCAAAAATTACTTCTGGTTATGTCCAAAATATATTGTTCATCTTCATATTTAATAATAATTTATCTATTGTTCTACTAATATAACACTATTTTATATGAATTTTTTAGCCTACACGCTTTATTAAATGAGTGGATATAAATATATAAATTTCATTCAATACATGTGCTACTACATCAACCACAAAACCATCCACTTGTATGAATCGATTAATCACATGTGTAATATTTTAATTTAAAACAAATACATTGTGAAACTTTGATTTTCAAAATTTACATGATAACTGCAAATATAGACTAGTGTTCCTGTGTTTGTACCTCATTTATGACCATAGTCCAAGGAAAAGTATAATTAATATAAAGATTTTCAAAATGAAGGAAAACTAATGGGAAACATAATAAAAACAAAAGCAAATACTAAAATACAAAAATAAGAAAAGAAAACTATAAATCTTAAGTCATTTTTTCTTCTAATTTTGTGATTTTGAAGTAAGAATTCTTTGTACAATATTTGGGTTTTTCATTATTCTATTTCATTTTTTTTTTTCATTTCTCGATCCATGAATCACAAACTACACAAATTTCTATTATATAAAAACCCAAAACATGATCGACAATGCATTTCTAGGAAAAAAAATAAAAGGATTATTGTTCTATTTCATAGTATGATATGCATTTTTTAACATACACAACATCTTTTAAGTGTCACAAATGAAAAAAATAATAGAAAATGCCCAGAAATAACATATACATCCATATAAATGTATATATGTATATGTATAATATATTTGAAAATAAAAACTAGYTATCAGAGCGAGGTTTCGATCCTCGGACCTGTGATAGCCTCAATGATAGCCTCCTTCTCAGGTCCAAAGTTGCGTTCTTCTTCTTCACCGGTTTTATGTCTGGGCTGATGTTTAGGCTATGCTCTGTCACCTCTGGGTCAATCCCCACAAGGTCTTGGCAAGACCAGGCAAACACATCGGCGCTGTCTCGCAAAAGCGCGACCAGGTCTGTCAATATCTCAGGATTAGAGTTGTTCCTACACGGAGGACTCGGCTCTCATCCCCTGGGTCCACTTCAACTAACATCAGCCCTTCTTCTCTTTGGACCAGGCCCGGCCTTGGTTTCTCCACTCGAGCTTTCTTATTCTGTCTCTCCTCTTCGCTATTCCTTCTGACACATTCAATATATGTCTGTCGGGATGCATATTGATCACCTCTTACCTCGCCCGTTCCATCCTCCGCCGGAAACTTCATCTTCATGTGATAAACTGATATCATAGCCTGAAATTGGCTCACGGATGGCCGGCCAAGCATGACGTTGTAAGAGGAAGCTGCATCCATTACCAGAAAATGTACCATCCTGGTCACCCTGTATGGTTCCTCGCCCAATGTCACGAGGAGCCTAATCGCTCCTAAAGGTTTCAGGGCTCCCCCTGCGAACCTGACTAATGAGGTGGTCACCTCCTCCAACTCAACGTCCAACTTCAACTATTTAAAGCAATCAAAGAACAAAATATCAGCAGAGCTCCCTGTATCCACAAAAATTTGCCTCACATTGTAATTGGCGATAGTAGCCGTTATAACTAAAGCGTCCATGTGGGGAGCTAAGATGCCATCACCATCCTCCGATCCAAAGCAGATATTTGGCGTAGACGCCATTTGCCCGACTTCTCGTGACCTCCTAACCAGATCCTTCGCAGCTCGTACGTAGCTATGCTGCGTTCGCTTGGAATGCTCTTCCAGTTCTCCACAAATAATCATCTGGATTTCTCCATGGATGACCTGGGCCTGATCAGTCCTTCTTCTTTCAGCACGTCCCCCATCCTGATCTCTTTTATTCTGCTGAGGACGATCATAACCAGTACGACCAGGTCTGGCTTCTTCTTTCCTCATACGAACGTTCTCCTTCAGGTGCCTCTCCTGAACCATTCTATCTAGCTCGTCTTTCAAATGTGTACATTCATCGGTATTATGTCCATATTCATTATGGAATCGGCAGAATCGGTCAGACATCTCCTTCCTCGGCTTCTGTGAGTAGGTCTTGGGCTATTTTAGCACTGGTGCCGTTCTATCGCTTGTAGTATTTCTCCCTGCGGAGTTTCCAGAGGGGTATACCTATCAAAACGAGGTCTCCCCATGGACAGCTTTGGCCTGGGCTTTTTCAATGCTGCCCTGTCTTCTCTATCATACCTTTCCCGTTTCTTTTCTCCTTCATCTTTGATTTTCAAAGCCTCCTCCAGATGAATGTACTTCTCAGCTCTCTCCAAGAGCTCTCCAAACTTCAAGGCTGGCTTCACAACCAGCGATTGGAAAAACTCGCCCCTCCGAAGGCCTTGCGCCAGAGCATTCACCAACAGCTCTTCGAACGCAGACGGCACCTCAAGTCTTGCCATAGTGAAGCGATTGATATAAGCGAGCAGGATCTCACCTTCCTTATGATTTAAGCTAAACAGCTCAAGCGGCATCTTCTGGTATTTCCTGCAGCTCGTAAACTGGTGCAGAAAGGCCGAGCTGAATTCATCGAAATTGCTAATGGATCGAGGCGGCAACTGGCTAAACCAGAGCTGTGCCGACTTGGTGAAAGTTATTGGGAAGACCCGGCACATGACGGAATCGGAAAATTTGTGTAACGCCGCTGCTATCTCAAAGCGACGAGATGGTCCGCCGGATCCGTCATCCCGTTGTATTCGAAGCCTAAGGATCGATAAGAAGCTGGCACGTCATCGCGCATGACCTCCTCCATAAATGGAGTGCCTCGCCGGCACCGTGCTCGTACCCGTCATCTTCTTCCTGAACTCCCGCACCTCTTTCTGGAGGCTCTGCATCTGTTTGACCAGGCCTGGATTGGCCTGACTTGACATCTCACTATCGGAAGTAGAGAGATCTTCTCTATTCTGAGGGGGGATCTGATCGGTGCGATGACCTCTCAGCGGTTCAGTTTCTGTCAACGGCACAGTCCTAGCTGGCGGTGCGTTGGATGGCGGCGTCGACATCTCTGCAAACTTCTTTTCCACCACCGTCTCCACGGCTTTGCCAATGAGCTCCGAGAGCTGCATGAGGAAGGATTCATTGAATGAACCACCATTAGTTGGCACAGATCTACCAAGTGGGGGTGGCATAGCGTACGGCATGGCCGCTGCCGACGGCGCTGTCCCTTTTGGCCCCATCGTTGACGTTTCTGCCGACCTGGGCATACCCCACGGCGCAGCGGAACTGGGGGTTCCGCCGTGCTCTCCCACCAAGTTTCGTCGTAAACCGTCTGAAGCCATAGAACAAAAAGAAACCCTCACGTCTTAGCTTGATCACCTTCCCATTGACGACGCCAATTGTTTCGACCCAAAATATTACCGACGTCAAGAACAACGCCTGGAACCTTGAACACCCTCTTTGATCTGCACACAGAAACACGTTAGAAAGGACCACCGGTGGTTTTCCGGTGGAAACCTCTCCGATGCTTAAGTCAGTAAAGCGTATGAGGTTTCTCTTAGCAAGCAAAGAAGGAATGCACAAAGAATGACATACCTCTCTCAGCCTTGGGGCTGAGATATTTATAGTTTCTCCTAGTGGGGACCCCAGHCGGGATCTCAGGAGCACATGCCGCGAATCACGGGCCGTTACGTAACCAATTCTGACAAGTGGTCCCACTTGTCTCTTTACTGTAAATCCAGAAAACAGGTCTTCCCCATTCCAGGTCTTCCTTAACACCACCTCAATATCAATATCGGACTTGACCCTAGTCAAATCTTCCCTGTTTCAGGTCTATGTTACTTCAGTATCAGCGTCAGGTCCAACTCTAGCCCCAGGGTCTTCTGGCAGAGCACTTTCGTCAGCTCAATATGATCCCCAGGTTGTAGTGATCTCTCTTTAAAATGGTCAGGTCATGAGAAACCCCGAGCTGTGACCATCCTTTCTTGATGTCCTGTTTTCCCAAGAGGCCTAACCAGACCTTCCTTTGAGACCGAGCTGTTCTCTTTTATTTTCGATTATCTCTTAATCAGGTCTAACCCAATTTGAGTCGGACCTCTATATTGCTATATCAACTTCGTTAACCACACCTCGGTAAAACTTTCGGTAAATCGGCGCCAACATTTACCGTCACTGTTATCAAAGGTAATGTTGAAAGATTTTCGAGGGAAAATATATCGAGCGAAAAAATACCTCGTAATATGGAGGGGAATATAAAATCCTCGAAAGTATATAGGGGAATCAAATGCCCTCGGTATTATGCCCTCAGTAATACCGATGGTATTTGACGCCTCGACAAATTATGAAAAATATATATATATATCATTGAGGGTAAAAAAATGCACTCGGCATTACCGAGAAGAATTCAGTCCCCTTGGTATTTTGAAAATTAAAAATTAAATTTTTTTTTATAAAATTAAAATAAACACTATAATTTTATACTATACATTTAAAATATAATTCACATGATTTTAATATATAATTATCATCAAACTTATATTTATTGGCATGTATCGTGTAATATTAATAGTATGATACGATCGATCTTTTGTTATACCATACAGATCGATCGAGTTATTTAATTGCATACGTAACTAATGAAGTCTCGTTATTCACGAGGTTGCTTTCCTTATTTTAGAATCATAAAAATTAACAATTGATTGATAGTTATTATTTTTTTATTTAACTCAAAATACCAAGAGGTGAGGATTCCCTCTTTGAAGTACTAAAGGAAAATAATTCCCCTCAGTCATATTGAGGGAAATCAGTGCCCTCGATATTTTATCGAGGGGAATTCCGTCCCCTATAATATCATTTTACATATTTAAAATGTAATTCAGTTAATTTTAATATATAATTATCATCTAACATATTTTTATTCACATGCATCGTGTAATATTAATAGTGTGTATGATAAGATCGATCTTTTATTATAATATATAGATTAATTGAATTATTTAATTGCATACGTAATTAATGAAGTCTCGTTGTTTTTTTAAAGATACCACGTAGTTGATTTCCTTATTTAGAATCACTCAAAATACTAACTGATACATATTTTTTTATTCTTTTTTATTTATCAAAATATTATTATTAAGAATCATATTAAATATAAAAATAATTTTCAATTAGTTCTTCTGAATCATTCACCCTCTCATACATCATACTTGAATGGTTTAATCATCTTAAATTATAAATAGAATTCATTTGCTAACATTAGCCTATGTTTCCAATAATTAAAGCTTATAAAACTAAGTAATATCCATATGTGGAACATGAAATATTAGAATTAAGGGACAGTTCTCATATAATCCAAAAGGAAAACATTCTTTCCTAAATAATCCATTGAAAATATTAATTTCTCATTTACTTATTTAATTTCTCATTTAACCAAACTTAATACATAAGTGTACAAGTTTACCCTTACTATCCAATTTTATTTTATTTTTTAATTTTCTTTTTCTTTCTTCCAATTTCTTCACATAAAATTCATATTAGTTTTATATTACCCATGGTCGAATTCCATACTACCCTAGTTTTCAAATAAAACTCATATTAATTTTATACTACCTGTGGTCGAATTCCATACTACCAATGTTTTCAAATAAAATTCAGGGTCAATCCATATATAGACCATTAGTGAAATACTTATTCCCAAATAGTTAATTGAAAAATCTAACTTTCCACTTAATTCAAAATACAATTTCAATTTTTTTTCTTTTTTCTTTCAAATTTAATCCATCCAAAATTTATGCTATTGTGTATTAATTTCATACTAACCACCAATTTTGGACAATTATAATATACTACATAAAAAAATGCATACTACATTTAGAAATTATATACTACATTTATTACATTGAGAAATTAATTTTATACTACTCACCAATCTTGGACAATCATAATTCTATACTACATAAAAAGAAATCATACTACATCTAGAAATTATATACTATAACGAGAAATTATATACTATATTGAGAAATTAATTTAACATTAATTTCATATTACCACTACAATATTAAAAAATTAATTTCATACTACCCATCAATATTGGACAATCATAATTTTATATTACATACAAAAATTCATCCCAACAACAACAACAGGAATCAAATATAGATTTCTACCCAACCACCACCAGCAACAACAAACAAGAACTACCCCACCAAAATAACATGATTATCAATCTCATCCCTCAGCCCTCCATACACCACCTCCTCGACAGTGCCTCCATCTCCATCCCCAGCGGCGACAATGACTTAGCCGCCAACCAAAATTCATCCCAAAAAATCAGCACTTCCAAAAACTACAAAAGTCCACACCAGCAACACAGCAACACAAATCTCATACATTAGAAATAAATAAAGGCCAACTCAAGAAACTAATTACATAATAAACATATTAAGTTATACATTACCTATATCAAATTAGATACTAATCCTATTAGTGTCATACTAAATTAGATACCAAACATATTAAATTTTATACTAATCCTAATTACTACATAATTTCATTTGTCGGTTAATATTAGTAATTAATAAGAAACTATGATGTCAAGCGTGGCTCAAACCCTTTAATAGGATCGGTTAATATGCGTGAGTCCTTACTTCTTGTCAATTCATCCGTCAAAAGTGTTGCTTGATATTACTTTATCTTGGGATTCGACACAGACTCAAAGTGGTTAGCAATATGCTGCAACCAACACAACTCCTTGACAAACTATTATGTCAACTAATAGGCTTCAAACACTGTAAAAATAAAATAAAATAGATAAATAAATAAATTGTATGTAATTTCGATTGATATCAAGTCTCCTCATCTCCACTACCTCTGTTATGATAGATTGACTCTGGATCTCATTTAGGTTCAGGCAAAGGCGAGGAACACGCGAAGGCTCTGAGGCGCAACCATTGACGACTCTTCAGATCTGTAACGGTGACGAACTCATAAAACTCCCACCATCTTTCGTCGCTTATTCAATCAAACGGCGATGATTAATTCAATTTGTGCTGGGTATTGATGGAGGGATGAAGATGTTAGGTGGTCGAACATTGGTTTGTGACTCGGCAGAATGGCTGTCTAGAAAGAGCAAAATCACAAAATTATTAGGGGAATTAGGTTAGGGGTGTTGGCTAATATAAATGGCAGTAAGAGAAAAAAAAATTGAGAGAGAGGGAGAAAATGAAGAGAAAGGACAATACTGATAATTTAACTTGTATTTTGAATTTGTTAACTTAAATGGGAATAAAAAATATATGAATGACTATATGGGAAGCTACATGTTGTATACAAGTGTGTCAAATGGGAATTATCCCTAGAATTAATACACTAAGGAAAAAAAGAATCAATTATGCTAAAATAATAAATACCATCAATACCAATCGATATTCAACAAAGATTAAAATGAATTGTTGTTAAACCCATTCAAGCTATTCTCCTATTAAAGTAGCATGGATAAAGAAAAATACACACCTAAAATACATTCAATGTCAAAACTAATAAAAATTATTTAAAACCCATAATAATTATTTTCAAGGATAATCACATAAAAGTACTTCTACGTAATGTTAAAGTTATTTTATGGTTTAACTTAAAGACTATATTTTGTTAAATATTATTTAAATCTCATAACAATTATTCTTAAAAACAATCACATAAATTACATTTCCATACCGATAAGTTATTTTATGGTTTTAACTGAAAATTTGACTTTTCGAGATTGTTAAGGTAAGTCCATGTAGGTGATCCGCTAACATTACTAATTGTAAGGAGACAATATCCACATCGTCAAGTCCGTATCAAATAAACAATCAATTAATTATGTAGAAATATAAATAACATGATCAACTTTGTAAAAAATAAAATCATACCTATTTATTAATTTTCATCATATATTGTAATTGTCAAATAAATAAATATGAATTAAAAGACCAGTTTATGTGCTCATTATATAATGTCTCTATCAATAGAATGACACACCTATAAGGAAAGCGTGTATACAAAGTACTAAATATTTAATTATTTTATAAATAAATATATATATATATATATATATATATATATATATATATATATATATATATATATATATATATATATAAAGAATTAAATTTTAGTGGTTATTTGCGGTAATACATAACTTTTGATTACTTTTGTTTTTTCATAAAAAAATAGTTGAACATTAGAAACAAATTGATTACATACAATATTTATTTACTTTATTTTTTTGGGTGGGGAGCTTTAAATTATAGTTGACCAGGGATTATTTAGGAAATCTTTTAACTTAATTCAATTATAATTAATGGAGATTATTATATTTTTAATAAAATAACTATCTAATTTAAATTGCTCAAGTTTCACTATTTAGATAATAAATATAATTAATCTAATTGAATTTACCATATTCAAAGTAATTCATTATTTATGAATGTTATTTTATATTATTTATTTTGAATAAATAATATTTGGTGGAGGGTATAATTCTTAGTTTACCATTTTGATGTTTAGGATGAATATATTGTATGTAAGGACAATTTAAATTATTAATTTTTTATTTAAAATATGATTAAACACACATACACTTAACCAAATAATTATTTATGAAGGCTAAATCAAATATTAGGTCACTTAATATAAAGTAAATAATTATTTATGAAAGCTATTAATAACAATTATTTATTTATTTATATTGAAATTTTGGGATATCAGAATATTTTAAATTAAATATTATATAAAGTGCTTCGTACTGATCTTCTATTTTGAAATTATCTAATTATATTGCCATATGTAATATATGACAAAAAAACTAATTTTAGGACCTAATCTAAATCAATTAGAAACTAATATTAATCAATTTGAATATGTTAAAACTTTTATAAAAATTTTTGGTTAAAGACATTGTTCATGCATAAATATAGATTAGAACATAATTGTATATCTATTTCTTAAATATGTAGAGAAAATGTTTGTCAATCGTATATAAATATCATTGAAAATTTTTTTGCTATATATAGAAAATGGTAACCATGAATTCAATAATAATAAAAATATTAAAAACAAATTATTTTTATACTGCTCACTTATTATATAGTTATAGATATTTGTAAGATTTATTAATTTTAATTTCAATTTGTCATAATTTGATTTAAAATTTTACTTATTGTATATAAAAATATAAATGTATTAAAAATATTTATGCAAGTCATATATAAATTAATGTGATAGATAATAATTATAGTTATTAACTTTATTACAATATCAACTCTATAATTAATTAGATATGTATATATTTGGTAATGATTGTCTTAATGGCAAGTTTTGGTTGGATAATTATACATGTGAACTCATATACTATATATAAGTCATATATAGGATTTAAATATGATCCAAATATATATATAAATATATATATATATATATATATATATATATAAATCTCTAAGATTTAATAAGTATATAAGTAATAACTTAATATAAACATAAAAACATGACTTTTATATATTTTTTTAATTAATTACAACTGACTACTATATTTAGCATGTCGTTTTGGAGGAAAAATTTTGAAAAATATTTTTAAAAACACTAGCCTTTATATATATATAATTAGGACTGACATCATCAGCTAACGTAGTGTGTAGGTCGACCTCTTGTGAGGACCCATTGCTAACTTCATGTGCGACCTCTTGGCGACCTCTCGTACGACCTGAATAGTCGACAATTTTGTAATCTGGCCTTGCACATATTTTCAGGTCGGTAAGCTTTATATGACCATGCGACCTGAATTTATCATGTCGCTCCTCTATTACAATAACCCCCTAATGCCCTACACTCAAACCATTCACTCAATATACACACACAAACATATTATATATATATATATATATATATATATATATATATTATATATATATATATATAATTAGGTTCAAATGAAAACTGTGTTCTTATTTGTGAACTTAGGGTCAATTATGGGTCTTGGATCTAGGATGGATCAGATTTTTTATATATTTTCTTATTTGATTAAAAGTATTAGAATTGTATAATAAAAGCACTGCTGGTGTATATAACTAAAATTTATCTATCTATATATATATA
>BMAC01001649.1:26869-57321 GCA_014905375.1 Phtheirospermum japonicum
ATACCATTTTTAATTAATTAATGCATTTTTTTACATTATTACCATGCTGACATGTCATGATCTCAACCATCAAGATTATTCAATCTAATGGTCAAGATGAGTCCCTAGGTTCACATATAATGACGGGTTCTCATTTGAACCCAACCATATATATATATATATATATATATATATGTATAGGAATCTTATGATGATTGGTAGGCTTTTCAATAAATGTACAAGAAACTGAATTTGCAGTTACAGAATTCCATGTAGGCTGTGAACTGTTGCAACTAGGTCACTAGCATAAACAGTGGTGGAACAGTACATTTAGATATTTCTCATCCTTATCTTTATTCATTATCTCCATATAAACAGCCTACTCAGTTTTTTTTAATACATTTCCTTTGTTTACTCATTTCCCTCCGATCGCCTGTCTATCATTTTTCTACTTTCTTGCTTTTATCTCTTCCCTTTTATTTTATAATAACACCTCAATTGTACTGTGTACTTGCACAAAACATGAAATAAGAAGGCAAACAAATTTCTACAACAAAGTAAATTAACAACACTAGGAGCACAATTCAGATTAGCCATAGAAGAGTGAAGATTATGACCATCGCTGCCGTCGTCGCATGTTTAAAGTGATAATCAATATGAATACTTGGATGTGTGTGTGTATATGGGAGTTGATTTTACATGTATCAGTTGGGGAAAGAGGCACTACTTAACATAAACACCTCACAGAACTAAAGCACTGTGGTAACTTTGTAAAGAAATCAATAAAAGTATCGCCAAGTGCATGTGCAATTCTTTTGATGGAAAGACGTAAAACTGAAGCACAAAGCAAAATGCCAATGCCAAGAATAACCAACTACGAATAAGGTGTCATACCGCATCCATAAAAGTGGATCTATATTTTCTTAAACCGGCTTTGAGTTTATCAAATGTGATGGCTCCGCTATTATCAGTGACCATGGTCGTAAACATCTCTCTTAAGCCGGCAATCTCCTCTTCTGACAAGCTTTCAGCTATTACCTGCACAAAGAATAGGAGTGCCATTCAATTTTAGTTCCTAAATTTTTGGTGAGAACAAAACAAATTGGTCCCCAACTTTCAGACCACGCATGAAATGAGACATTAACATCAAATCATAACTTGTTGTTATTATAAGGCTGAAATGAAATATTTATAAATTAAATAACCATTTGCAGGATTATTGAAAGGGGACCAGTGTACTACTCCAATAAACTTCTGTTAAATGAGATACATGTAATGGAACTCAAGTATGCACAATTAAATGAGGTGGCTGCCACCTCCCTTCAACCTTTTAGAAYTCATATAATTAATATTAGYTGTACTATATTTCTATATATTTTACTGAGTTGAGAGTGACTTGGGAGAAATATAGAAATCTCAAATATTAAAAAGTTCATTGTCTTGATCATCAAAATGGTACCACTTGAGCGTACTACAATATAAATTGTATACTAATATAAATGTTGAGATTTCATACTTTGGCCTCCTGATTTAATTCAAAACACTCATTAATTATATAATTGACACTAGTTTTGACTGAAAACATGAATTAATATTGGCAAAAATAAATGGCAGCAGACAAACTAATAACGGGTTGGCTAAAGATATTCATGGTCAATCAAAGAGCTATATATGCAGACTTGGTCGGAAAGCTGAAAACGAGATGTGACAGTTCAACATGCTTAATAACTTATTCCTTTTCAACACAGATACAGGTTCCTTTTCCTGAAAATGAAGCTTAGGAAACTATACAGTCAAAATGAAGATTTGAAATTCTAGAAAAAGTCGCACACATGCGTGGGGAAGAAATAGGGGTTCTTAAAAAATTACATACTTGGAGCTATAGTTTTCCAACAAAAAGTAAAAGTTTCAGAGCGTTTGAAGAATAAGAACAAGGAATCTGGTAGGCGATGAAATTTCAAAGAGCCAGAAATTGTTGTATATTGGGGTAAAATAAATCCCCAATACAAAACCCTAAATCGAAACTCAAAATACAATCATATCGAAAGTTAATCACATACAATACTAATGAAACGTACAAATTTTATTCTCAAACACGAAATATTCGAGGGAATATAGAAGAAAAAGGAAATTCGAGTAGTACCTGTTAAGATAGTCCAAGGGCTTGCCGGCCAACGAGAGATTGGGTCCCCCCGCCCCGGCATAGCGCTTCGCTTCCGGTTGTCAATGGTTTTGGCAGGGGGAACAGCCTGCTTCGCCGGAGCCGCCATGGCGGGGGTGTTAGGGTTGCTGTCTTGGCGGCGGAGATGGGGGCTCGCCTGCGGAGGGGTTGGACGCAGTAATCGGGTAGTGGCAACTGAAATTTAGAGCGTGGTGTTTAGGAGGGTTTTGGAAGGGAGAAAGGATAAATGAAGGTTGCGATTGCAGAGGGGAAAACCAATAAACTTTTCAGAGCAGCAGAATAAGGAGTTTGAGTTTGGACTCTTTTCTTTTCATTAAATATGCATTAGTTCTATGTATTTTATGAAAACTTGATTTTTTTTTTAATTATTATAGGTATTAATTGTATCTAAACAATCGATGCATATATGTTTTCTCGGATTATTATAGACATCGATTGTTTGGTATAACCGATGCATATAACTTTTATTTATTACAAAATAAAAGCCCGCGCGACTATAGGCATCGATTTCTACTTAACAACCAATGCACATATGTTTTCCCGAACTATTATATGCATCGATTGTTTGGTAAGATCGATGCATATAATTTTTATTTATTAAAAAAAAAAAACCCGCGTAACTATAGGCATCGATTTCTGCTTAACAACAGATGCATATAACTTTTTTTAATTATAAAAAAGACCCCGCGCGACATTAGGCATCGGTTGTTTACTACAATCGATGCCTATACCCTCGTTCCAATGACATTTTTTGTAGTAGTGAATCGAAGCATTATTTTTTTAATTATTATAAGACTGGTTTTCACAATAAATAATTTTAAGTATTTTTACCCGAAAGTCACGAATTTAGTTGTAAGGTATACCAAAATACCCTAAACTTGAAAGGAAACCCCTAAAAAATTGAGTTTGTAAAAATGTAAAACATATAATACCCCCGTATCGCATGTGAATGTGTAATATAAAAAATTAAAATCTATAAAGTACTGATAAATTCTATTAAAAATATTGTATATCTAATATAACTCGTATTTTTCTTAAATAGAATAAAAATTCTAAAAATAAATTTATTTTAAATTATAAATAATATTTAATATCATAGTTATAAATAGTTATAAATATAAAATAACTAGATTGCCTTTTTTTTAGAAAGACTAAAATATGAGTTAATAAAGAAAGAGGAAAAAAAACTAAATTCTTAATAGTAAAAATAAACAATTCTCTATTTGTAAGACAAAATGACAAATAAAATTTAGACCGTAACATTTTTGTAGTGCAAGGAGTAATAAATTAATTTATATACTAAGGAACGTTTATGGTGCATTCACGTCACAATTTCTCATTTAATGAAAATCATCAAATTAAGTTTAGACTTTTTATATTAAGAAATCAACGATTATAAAAGAGTAAAAGAGTAGAAATATGGCGTCGTGAATGCACTGTGTAGTGATTTCCTACATACTATGATGTTTTTCTTGTATTATATATGTACTCTCTCTATATATCACGAGAGGGAGAGGTCATGGGTATGAAACCCAAACCTCTGTTATGTTTGAAAGATTTTAACCATTTGACTCTAATATAATTCCCATAATCTACGGAATCGAATAAACGGTAGAGATTTCTTTTTTATTTTGTTTTTAATCCGTTCAAAATTCGTTGAATTTCACCCCAAAAAAAAACCTTGTAATATTTCTTGGATCGAAGAAACACCGTGTTATTAGGTCTCTTGGAAGCGAGTTTTCATCGGAATCTGTATGAAAAAAATTATCCCAAGTAGTAAATCTGAATAAAAGATTTCATTTCCAAAGCCAATCCATGCAGCCAAACACAAAACAATTAATTATATCTCCTTCGGGCTTCATCACATTACCAAAGTATTAAAAGCCCTAATTCTCATCTCTCAGGAATGGTACACCGAACGGTGCACAAGGTACAAAACACTTTATTCCCAAGAAAGGATGAGAAAAGAGGAGCTTATTCCTATCGCACTAGTACCCATGCCTATGCAAGGAGAACTCTAAAAAGCTACAAGATATGCAATTAATTTACATTTCCTGTTCTTTCCAAACAGATCTTATCCCTAAGTGTTCTTTATCAGGATCATAGATAGAGTAGAGAGTTATGTCGTAAAAAAAACAAAAAAACTATTTAGTTCAAAGCCTAAAATCCCACCAAAAAAAATAAACATAAACCAAAAAAAGAACCTAAAAACTGCTTGGTTGTTCTGCATATAACTTTTTTATTTTTATTTTTCAGAACAAATCAGCAGTTTCTACCAGGGCCATGTCCATGAAATTCCCATCCTGCCCTTGTGCAGCCGCATCATCAAAGAGCCATTTCTCCAACAGACTAAAGGGCATTTGTGTCATTTCCGAAGAAGGCTTGCTCTCATGATCGTCCTGGAAAATCCCAGTTTCAGGTGTCAAATTTGCAGCTTGATCCTCTTGCGAAACCTCAGATGAATTGAAGCTGCCTATGAGTGTGAAATTACTTATTTGCCCCTCACTTGGACTAGAAGTTAGCCCAACTGAACAAGGGTTGTTAAAAGTGCTATCAGATATTGAGCCTGGCTGATCACACAGTTTCTTGGGAGATTTTTTCGACCATTTTTCGAGCAAACGAGCAATGTTTTCGGCACTTGATGCATACGTGGATGGTTGGATTGGCGTAGTAAGTTGTTGATCCATGGGAAAGAGCTTCGAATCGTATGATGAATTTCGGTTTGATGATTTATCAAGACAGAGAGCCTCACACAAGGCCTGTTTGGCTGTTTGAATGTCTGTTTGAAGCCTTCTTTCCCACTGACCCTTACAAATTGATTGAGAACCATCTGATGACTTTCCATTTTGGCTGGATTTTTCATCATCGCCTTCTATTTTTGATAGCTTCCTTTTCAAATGAGTGTTCCAATAATTCTTGATATCGTTGTCAGTTCTCTGGGGAAGGTATGATGCTATAGCAGCCCATCTTCAAACAAAAACAAAATTTAAACGATTAATTAAACAATACTATCTATTAACCAATAATATTAGCTTTTTGTTGGTATATATTAAACTACATACACTTTTATTAATTTCTTATCGATGAATTTCAAGAGTGTTTTTTTTTTTCTTCCTCACGGTGACCTTACATATATACCTCTTTATTATGAGGGATCACTTTTGGTAACATAAATAAATGCGGGTAGTATTCCTATTTTTAAAATATTTGTCTAATTCTATCTATTAGTACACATTTACTTTAAGAAATAAATTAATGTTATTTTAATAATTAAATTTTACACTACTAACTTTACCTATCTTTATTATTTTATAGATTTAGAATATTTGTAATTACAACACCAATCTTTATTATTATTTTTTCTTTTCTTTAATTAGAACTAATCAAAGTTTGCACACTAGTCCTTTTAAGCCAAACCGGGCGTCCAAAATTGCCGAATTAAGAACAAATGTAAATATAATTAAATTAATTACACTAGTTATCGTGTGTTTTTAGACATACCGATTGCCGAGAAGAGCTTGGAGGTGGATAATCATCTTCTCCTCGTGTTGGGTGAAATTACCGCGTTTGATCTCCGGCCGGAGATAATTCGTCCACCGGAGCCGGCAACTCTTGCTGCATCTAAGCAAGCCTGAACAATATATTGCAAAAGGAAACGAATTACATAATTTAATATATTTATTGTCCGACACAAACAAAAAAGAAAATAAATTTCTTACCTGTGTTAGAAGGGACAGCTCTCCAATTCCCAGGGCCATGTTCTTGAATGTAAGAAACCAAGATTATGTCTTCTTCGGGAGTCCATGGTCCTTTTTTCACACCGGTTTTTTCACAGCAAGGTGGTCTTCCCATTTCACTATTGGAAAATTTCTTTAAAAAACCAGAGGTTTAATTATTTATTTTTTAATCTTTTTCGCTTTTTTCTAGGTAGGATTTGTGTTTCTCATAGCTTTTTTAGATAGTAGAGAGACAGGAGTGTGAACCATTGGGGATATAGGATTTGCTCCAAGGGGAATTATATAGAGAAGATACTGAAGAAAAAGGTTTGTCGTTGTTTGAGGCTTGACTGCAGAGAAGAAAGGGGTAAAAAGAGTCAAAAGAGGACAATAAACAGCATTTACTCATTGCATGAACAAAAGTCAACTGCTTTGCTTTTTTCTCTCTGTGACACACACACACACTCAAACACAAAGAACCACGTGGCCATCAATGTTCCTCTTGAATAAAATTGAAATTTGCCTTTGCATAATTCCGTTCTTGTACATTTTTTGTACCAACCACGCAGCACTTTACTTAAATGCATGGTTGGATTAATTAAGTATAGTATGAGTAGCGTTACATGCTTTACACTCCTAATGTTTAAATCCAGATGTGGGATTTATAATTTAAATGATTTTTTATATGTAAAAAAAAAGGAAAAATTCTCAACTATTCCACGAGAGATTAAAAATATTCCTACTAGTCCTATCAAATCTAAAATTTCTTAAAAATCCTAAGTTGTTAAGTGTAGACAATATTAAACCCTATAAGATTGGTACTCGTATGCCACGCTGGTGAAGTTGAAACTTATTTTCTAATCTCTCTCTTTCTTGTTGATAGAAAGGTAGAGAGCTCTTTGCGAGCTAATAATGATAAATGCAAGCATATGATAGTACTCTGAATAATAAGGTGATGAATATATAATGTATACTAGTTTGAATACCCGCGTTTTACGCGGGCATATTAAAGGAAAGCATAAAAACGTAAAATATATCAAAAATAATTAATAACTTTAGAAAGTGAATTATTAATATAGTGGAGAATTTGTTTTGATATAAATATAAGATGTCTAATATTTCATATTTTCCACTGTTACGGTCTCTTAATCTCAGAGGCATCCTTTAAACGCTTTTCATTCAAGCTTTATAAATACTGCAAATATATCTCTAGGTAATGCAATAGATTTCTAAAATAAAAAATAAACACGCATACTAAAAATTATTACACATGAAAATTCAACTTTTCAATCATAAAAATGAATTTTGTTTACCAATTTCGCCCTTTTACTCTCGACCGACATTGCAACATAATAAAATAATTAAAATAAAAAAACATAATATTTGAAAATACCGTTCTGGAAAGTATAACTTACCAGAACGGTATTTGAAAAACCTATCTGGAAAGTACTTTCCAGAACGGTTTTTTATAAATAACCAGAATATTTTTTTTTTGATTATACGTTCTGGAAAGTTTTGCCTTCTAGAATATCATTTTTAGTATTCGTCTTTTCCCAAATGTAAAACATCAAATATATAATATTAAAAACACCAAATCTCAATTGAAAATATACTTCACCAAATACCACTACAAGAAAACTGGAATTTAGAGACGGATTTTTTCGTTGCTAATAAATTATTTCCGTTGCTAAATTCAGATAGCAACGAATTAGCAACCGACCAAATCCGTCGCAATAATACTCGTTGCTAAATATTAGAGACGGATTTGGCTCTGTTGCTAAAATTAGAGACGGATTAGCAACAGAAATATCTGTAGCTATTTAGCAACAGAATAAATCCGTTGCTAAATAGCAACAAATATTTCTGTCTCTAATTCAGTTATTTAGCAACAGAATGAATCCGTTGCTAAATAGAGACAAAAATATTTGTCTCTAATTCGATGCTATTTAGTAACAGAATGAATCCGTTGCTAAATAGCGACACCATTTTTAGCAACAGAATTGATCACCCGTTGCTAATTTTTAATGTGTAAAAAAAATTAGTTTTAATATATTTTGTTCTTATTTTTTATTCTATTCTTCCTGTAATCAAATATTTAAAAAATAAACCAAGTTAACTAGAAAATACCCCAAATCAACTCAATCCAAAATACAAAAATAGAATTTGATGTTTCGAACTCGTCGTTCTTCGATCCTTGATCTCGGCCTTCAAATCTTGTTATAAGATATGAAAATATGTTTATTCAAAGCTAAAATAACCTAAGATAGTCGTGTGTCTCCCAAAAATCCGAAATATGAAGGGTATTTATAGATATAACAAGTCTTGGTGCACAAGAAACCCTAAAATCACAAATCTGGGCAGCCACGTCGACGGTGCGTCGACCGACGCGTGATGGCTCTCGGCGTCGACGCTGCCTGGGTGCTCGCGTCGGCTGGGCGGGTGCGTCGACTGACGCGTTCTTGAATCGACACTTCAGAAAGTCACGTCGGCCTTGCGACGACCGACGCGTCTTGAATTGACGCTTCAAAATGTTGCGTCGGTTTTGCTTCGGCTGTGCGTCGATCATCGTGGATCATACCTCGCGTCGATGGAGTGTCAACGCTCACGTCGATCGACGCAACAGAGCGTCTGTCTCATTTTTCTCGATCTTTTTGCTACTCGTTCACCAGAAAACTCGTTCTCCATTCTTGAGCATCGAACTTCGTCTATTACGCACTGAACTCTTCCGGTTACTTAGCTGTAAGGTGAAAAACAATGAAATATCACCTATTTGCATCAATTACGATCAAAATATTGTAAAATAAGATGGAACTATAAAAATACGGAATCACGCTTAAATCATCCAACTTATACCAAAAACAAATAGAAAAACGAACTAAAATACTAATAAAATAAGGACAAATCCACATTAATCAACTACCCTACGCTTAATTGGTTTGTTCGTCCTCGAACAAAATATAGATTCAAAGTATAACTAGAATGAAAATCAGTTCAAGCAAAGAGTCGTGCTATGCTACATACGTAATTTTGAAAATATAGGTACAAGTCACGCAACGTCAAACACTTGACCATTATTACATTCTCGCTCAAAAAACAAAATCATGCTTCCTCACGAAGGATAATATATAGATGTACGCTCAAAGCACTCAAGCATTTTTTGCATAGGACGTGTATACACTCAAATCATACAATTACATGCATAGTAAATAAGCACAGAAAATCAATCTCTTCTCAATTTCAAATTAAGTGTGTTATCAAAACTAAGAATCGGTAAAGTCTTTACGGGTTGTAATGTAAGGCTCTTTGGACGGGTGTGGAATATATAAGTCGTGTGGCTAAATTGCTCACTCAACCTAATTTAATCAAGAAGCAAATTGCTTCACCTCGCTCAAAAATAAAAACCTCACTTAACTCTCATAGTGTAGCCTTGAAATTAGGCTATTCCTCAACTCGAAACTTGTAAACCGACTGTAAGCTCAAAACCACTTAAGAACAATTGAAGCTTATAACGTGCTTCTTATACAACTCTTTTGCCCCTTAAAATAAGGCTTCATAAAATAAACCATAAAACTCAAGCCTTAATAAAGCGCGTAGGCAATGATTAAAACAATTCACTAGACTCACCATCCTTTTATTTTCTCTTTCTTTTATTTTATCCCCTTTTATTCTTTTTATGGGGTTTCCTAATAAAAATTTTCAAGACTCAAATAACCAATAAAAATACGAACTCCTACCCCATGCTTTTAATGGATTGTAGGGGTCGTCTCAAAAACACTAATGGCTATAGGCATGGATTATTTGGCTATGATTGGCTCATTCGGAATTTATAGTGGCTAAAATATATGAATATGGCCGGAATAGGGTTTTTTCTGTGCCTTAACCTCATTTTCAAAGTCGACTACACACAGCGGTTTCAAAGAGATATCAAGACTGAAACTTATTCAAGTACATGCAAAGATGATGATCACTCAGGCTACTCACAGGCTTTTTGCATGAAAAAGTTTTGAATTGACGCTGCTTTTAAGGTTTTGCGAAATCAATTGCGTCCAAGTACCATTTTACAATATATAAGTTATAATATTTTGAAAAATTAATGCATTTATGCACGCTAAAAAACAAGAACAACTAATCATACATAGTCAACTTCGATAGGCAAGCCATACAAACACAATTAAGTGTAGAAATAGCAATTAATCACGTTTTAATCATATAATTATTATAGGCCAAGTATTAAAAATTACACAATTAAGAAATACAATTAAGCACTCGATCACCCCCCTCTCTAAAAATCCCGGCAATCTCCTGATTGCCACAAATAAATCCAAAATTCAAAAAGAGGAAGGAAAAAGAAAACATCCCTGAAATAATAGTAGTCGAGCCGCTACTTGTTGATTTGTGCAATTCGGCCTGCTGCTTCAACGTGCGCGATATGAATTGCCCTAAGAAAATAAAACAAGCAAAAGCAAAGAAAATAACAATTTTTTTGGATTTTTATATTTTTTCATTTTTTTTATAAAGCATAATAAAAATAAAGATACAAGATTTAGAACTCGCGGGAACCATCATCCTCGGGATTCTCATCGACGTCCATGCTAGGTTGGGTATACGCCGCCTCCAACCGCTCCTCGAGCCTCGAAATGCGAGCTCGCATCTTCCTTAAGCTCCGACAGTTTTGCTCGTGGTTCGTGTCAATCTTTTCGTCGATGATTTGGAGCTTGTCGAACATCTTCAATTGAAATGCTCGGTTTTCTTCAAAAAAATGGCCCCAATCGGGACTCGAGCCTGAAGTGGTGCGTGGGGCCAGCTCCATATCATCGTCCTCGTCGTCACGTCGAGACGAGGATCCTCCTTGATTCGAAGACCTCACTTGAGGTGCAGGTGCCGCGTTAAAGGAAGTGAAGTCATCCCGAGTGGGCTAAGTCCATTTCAGGTCGGATCAAACCCGAAGTGACGCGCGAGGCCGATAATTTAAGGTGCGAAGGAAAGGAGTGGCGTTTTGCTACCCGGCGTACCCTTGGTAAAACTATAGAATCCTTGCAAGATCAATGGTTATAGCCGGACTCGACGACCGTCAACAAGACATTGTAGAACGTAGAGCTCGGACTTGTTCGCGTAGGTGGCCTCATTTTTGCATAAAATTATTTGACCGAGGATCTTGTAGGCGACGTAGAGGGCTTCGTCTTGAATTTTTGAACAAGGAAATCACTTGCAATCGCCCATGTTTCCCCCGGTGATCATTCCCCAAAAAGAGGCTAAGTCGAAGCCTTGAACTCCTACCGGGTGTTCCCCTTCGGTCGGGAAACCAAAGATGTTGCCAAAAGTCTCCTCGTCCATAAAAACATCATTCCCACCTAGACTACATGTGAACGTCTCATTGTTCCGGATCGCCAAAGTGGAGAAAAACTCGAGCATAAGCTCTCTAAATCCGGGGAGGTGCATTTGGGCGAAGTACCCACACCCGAGGCCATCGACATAGCGGGAAAGGTCGGTGTGGTGTTCCGAAAATTTCGAGGCCTCCTCCTCAAGTCCATTGACGTTCAAAATCCTATGTGTAGCGAACCCCCACTTTCGTATATTCTTAAAAGCGTCCCCTTCCTTTTTGTCGTAAATTGGGAACGGTGCTCTATATTTCGCCGAGATATCCTTTCGTTTACCCGCTCGAGACATAATCAAACAATAAAAAGTAGAACGGGAATGATAAACCTTGAAAATAAACCTCTTTGCTTCTTTGGGGAATTTTGTCGAACACTTGGCGTGCGTGTTCAACCAACAAAATACTTGAGTAATCCTTGTACCAACAACTTCCCAACACAACCAAACAATGATAATATGATCCCAAGATAAGTATAAGCGAAGTACCTCGTCGATTGAGACTCGAATTGGCTTGTGTTCGAAAAATTGCCCCAAACCCTTCATAGCTTGTTTTTGAGAAATTGGCTCGTATGTAAGTAAGGTGATAGGTTTTCTGGGCAGTGTGGTTGAGTTATTGGGTGTTAAGTGTTGGAGTGCTTGGAATTTGAAGAAAGAAAATTGTGAAGAAGGTAAGAAAATAAAATTTTGAAGTTAGAAAAGGAGGAAAAGTGAGAAGAGGGAAGAAGAGGGTTTTAAAGCAGTTTTTCTGGGTTTGGCCGCGGGTCACACGCATACGGGTCGGGTTGGCCGGGCAAAATCTAGTTTTAAATGCGTTCTGGGCCGGGTACGGGGTCGCCGATGCTGTGTCGACCGACGCAAGCCCAATCGACGCGACAAAAAGCAATTCTCGGCAGGTGCATCGGTGTCGCGTCGACTGACGCGAGTAGTTTCGGCGCCGACGCGGGCGGCATTCTGGGTCGGTTTTTCTTCGCTAGTTTGATCAATTCTCCTCGTTTGAGTTCTTCCATCTGTTCTAAAAAGAAATATTAAATAAAATTAAAATAAAATACAAAAGGATACAAAATGCTCGGGTTGCCTCCCGAGAAGCGCAATTTTTAACGTCACTTGCTCGACGCTATCTTGTTCGTTTAATTCCACTTGTGAGGTGGATCTCCCAACTCCACCAACTCGTGATCGCGATTCTTCTTTCTTCCATCATGATAAGGCTTCAGTCTATGCTTGTGAATTTGAAGGGATGAACTTCCAACCTCATCATATAACGTGGCTACTCCATACTCGTCTAATTCTTTTATTAAGAACGGTCCGCTCCATGCAGCTTCAAAATCAGATGGGTCATACTTACGTTTGTGATTATACAGTACTAATTCTCCAACCTCATACTGCAAGTTTTTGAATTTCTTAGCTCGAACCTCATTTGATTTCTTCTTATTTCTCGGCCGTTCGTCGGAATATGCCTTGCCCTTATTCTTTGTATGCGAAAACTTTTTGTTAGGGCTGAGGGAATCGTACCTCAAATGATGTATTGGTGGCTTCAACTCCACCCTTTGCTCGAATTTATTTGCTTTGTTCTCCCCATCTAAATTATCTAGAAATTCTTCTACGATATCGCGTATGTCAATACCTAGTAACTCGATCAAGTCTTCTCCACTCAAATGCTTCTCGTTGTCAAACTCATCAACTTCCTCGTCGAAGTCATCTTCTTGAGTATCCTCCTCCTCCCTCCAAGATTTGGCGTCGTCCCCGTCGGTTAATTCATCTATAACCACGACTCCCATAAGCTCATGAATGCATGATGTAACGGGATCAACAAACGAACAATCATCTATCATGGCAGGGGTAGGAGTATTTTGAATATCCTTTAGAGAAAACATCACTTTCTCGCCCAAAACGGTCATGGTCATCCTTCCTTTGTGAACATCAATTAGCTTATGGGAAGTAGACATAAACGGGGGCCCCAATAAAATGTTATGCTCCGTGCTCTTAGTCGGTACTTCGTCAATGTCCATAACCACAAAATCAACCGGAATCACGAGCTCTCCAACTTGTACTAAAACATCCTCTACTATCCCCAAGGGTAGTCGGGTTGAGCGATCGGCAAATTGTAGTCGCATGGTTGTCGGCTTTAGAGGTCCAAGATCAAATTCTTGATAAAGCGAATACGGCAATAGATTCACTCCTGCTCCAAGATCTAACATTCCTACTGCTTTTTGTCCATTAGCCAATGAAATAGTGATGCAGAAACTTCCAGGATCGCGTTCCTTGGGTGGCAATGGCTTCTTAAAAAATGCGCTAACTTCCTTCGGCAATGTTACGTACTGATTTGCCGCTAAACGTCTCTCTCTCGAGGCAAGTTCCATAAAAAATTTGACGTAGGCGGGCATTGTTTTGATTACCTCCAAAAGTGGTAGGTTGATATTGACATTCTTCAAGAGGTTGTATATCTCCATGAACCTCTTGTTCTCTTTCGCTGGACGTAACCGGCTCGGAAAAGGAACAACATCCTTAATTTGCATCGTTGATTGCTTCGGCAGTGGTGGTTCGTCTTTGCCAAGTGTGTTATTCGGAATCGTCCCTTGAATGGATCCAGGAACATATCTATTGGTGGATTTATGTAGCTTGTGTACTGGTGTAGAGACAATTTCCTCATCCTGGTCCACTATGCCATTGTCGATCTTCTTCCCACTGCGAAGGACATGAACTGCCGATGCTTGCTCTGTCTGACTTGGGAGCTTTTCCTTCTCCTTGTTCGACCTCGCAATGTCAGTCGCTAGTTGTCCCATAGTTTTATCCATCCTTTCCATGTTTTTAGCTAGATCATGCACTATTCTAGAAAGATGGTCAATTCCGTTCACCTTCTTTGAGAGTTCATCTATCTTTGCGTTCACCTTTGTAAGTCCCTCTCTATTGCTGATTGTCTCGGCCACTTGATTTTGCTGCCAAACCAACAGCTGGTCATTTGGTTGAGTCGTATTAGACGCCTGCCCTTGCGTATGAATTTTTTTTTTGGCGGTGGTGCTTGCGAATGTGGTGGCGGGTACTGCGGATCGGGTGGCATGTAATTTGGACTTCCTGGGCCCCATTTGAAAAGAGGATTCTCACATTGTGAGGTGTACTTCTTTTGGTTTGAATAACTCTGAATTGCGTTAACGTCTTCTTGCTGCACTATGTTGTTTGGACACTCGTTTGCTAAATGCTGAGGAGATCCGCACTGGTTGCATCCTGCAGTATTCTTCTGTACAGCAGCCTTGCTTGCCCGCTCGGCTTTCCAAGTAGCTAATTTTTTGTCAAATATCTCTGCACATTTTTCCTTAACTAACTTGCCGTCATCTAAATCAGGATCGGGAATGTAAATCTCATTAACCCTCATTTTACGAGGCCGAGCGTTGGTTTGTCGAGATTTCTCGCTTTGCTTCTCCAACACCCGTATCGCTTCGGTGGCTGTCAAGTCTCTGAAATCTCCTCCTGCTGCTATCTCTACTTCTCATTTCCCATGGTCCAATAATCCATCGAAGAAAAACTGGTTAGTCATCTACTGAGAATAGTTGTGGTGGGGGCAAGCTTGCAAAAGCGTTTTGTAACGCTCCCACATTTCATGAAATAGCTCTCCATCCAACTGTTCAAAAGTGGCAATTTGCCTCCGAAGATGCCCCATAGTTTGGGTCGAATAGTACTGGTTTAAAAATTTCTCGCTGATCATATCCCAGTCAGTCAACGAACCAGGCTCTAGGGAGAGTAGCCATGCCTTCAACTTGTCCTTCATGCTATACGGGAAGCAAATCATTTGCATCTCCTCTTGGTTGAGTCCATGAACCACAAATCTTCCAACCTCATCAACGAAATAGTTCAAAAATGCCAGAGGGCCTTCATGAGCACCTCCGTGGAAAGTTGGGAGTAGATTAAGTTGGTGCGGTTTGATCTCTACTTCTCTTGCGGTGGGTCGAACAATTGCCGATCTAAAAGGTACAACCTTTGGTCATGCCAAATAGCACTGTCTAGGTGCTCGATCTCCCATTGGTTCCCTAACTCGGTCATTAGCTCTCTCGTAGTGGTTTTCATATGCGTAATGATTCTTGCACTCGTATCTTCTTTCAAAATTGTTTTGCTCGTAACCATAATCTTGATTTGCCAACCAAGCGTTCACGTGCCTCTGATTGTTAGCATATGCGTTACGCTGCAGAAGACCCTCATTCCTAAATGCCACGTTCTCGATGTTGCATTGACGCATGACATTGTCGTTCATCTCTTCGTTTTGCCACATATTTGCCATGTTGGGTTGGTGATTGACTACATTGTGCTGCTGGTTCACTCCTTCATTTCTCCCCGCATCTTGTCTCGTATTCTCCACGTTTTGCTGATAATTAGCCCAATAGGCTCGGGGTTGTGGTTGTCCATGCAAAACGATTGGCTCACTCCCATACCCATTTCGAACGGTCGTGGAGGTGATCTTGGTGGGGAATCATTGCTTCGTATCAATTGTGCTCCTAACATCGTTCTGGGAACTTGGTCGCAAACAAAATCAGTCGCTGCTGAAGAATCGTACTCGGAAATAAAAACGGGTTTTAGTCTCGTTGGATTTGAACGGTGGATGTTGTCAATGAAAGGTGCAAGGTCGCGTTGAAGTGATCGCCTTCCTTGCATAAACTCAACAACACATCAACGTACAAAATGGCAAAGACCAAGTGCGAAAAGAAGTAAATAAAAAGAAACTAATAACTTAAAACGAAACATATCCTATATTCCTACTCGTTGCTTCGCCGACAACGGCGTCAAAACTTTTAACCAAACTTTTGTGCACCCCAATTATAGATATTTGAATTAAAGCACGTAAGTTTGCTCGCAAGAGTACGAGGAACTTGTAGGGTGATGAATTTGACTCGAGTCGTATCTCTCGAGGAAAAAACTATTCGATCTTTAGGATGTTTTTCTCAATTTACGAACTAAAGTAAAATACATGTACATTTAGGGTTTTAAAAGATTTTGAATTGATAATTATAAACTAAAGCAGTAATTATACTAGGATAATTAAACTAATTATTCTAAACTATATTATCAACTACGAGCAATAATTAAATTATCAATCAAACGCTATGAAGATTTAAATCTAATTAACGAATCTAAGAACATGAATATAAGAAACTACCATGAAGCAATTGTATCATATGAATCTAAAAACGAATAATTAAGCATAAATCAACTCGCATAAATCAACTAAATAAATCCAATATCCAAGCATGAAACGATTAAACTAATTAAGCTTGTTCTAGAATTAACTAAGAATTTAACTAAGCAATTAACTAGGAAATTAACTACGAAATTAACTAAGATTTTAGAATACTTATTGGAACTAGTAAAAGTAATGAAAATCTCCAACTATTCCGGAGTTGAACGTTGATCTTGGGCGAAGATTGGATCCCGAACGTGAATTTGATGTTTCGGACTCGTCGTTCTTCGATCCTTGATCTCGACCTTCAAATCTTGTTATAAGATGTGAAAATATGTTTATTCTAAGCTAAAATAACCTAAGATAGTCGCGTGTCTTCCAAAAATCCAAAATATGAAGGGTATTTAAAGATATAACAAGTCTTGGCGCACAAGAAACCCTAAAATCGCAAATCTGGGCAGCCACGTCGACGGTGGGTCGACCGACGCGTGCTGGCTCTCAGCATCGACGCTGCCTGGGTGCTCGCATCGGCTGGGCGGGTGCGTCGACTGACATAGTTTTGAATCGATGCTTCAGAAAGTTACGTCGGCCTTGCATCGACCGACGCGTCTTGAATCGACGCTTCAGAATGTTGCGTCGGTTTTTCTTCGGCTGTGCGTCGATCGTCGCGGATCATGCCTTGCGTCGACGCTCGCGTCGATCGACGCAACAGAGCGTCTGTCTCATTTTTCTTGATCTTTTTGCTACTCGTTCACTGGAAAGCTCGTTCTCCATTCTTGAGCATCGAACTTCGTCTATTATGCGCTGAACTCTTCCGGTTACTTAGCTGTAAGGCGAAAAACAATGAAATATCACCTATTTGCATCAATTACGATCAAAATATGGTAAAATAAGCTGGAACTATAAAAATACGGAATTACGCTTAAATCATCCAACTTATACCAAAAATAAATAAAAAAAAGAACTAAAATACTAATAAAATAAGGACAAATCCACATTAATCAAATAGCTTGCCCAAATGTACCCCAATATTAGACTCCGGGACCTTGATTACCGACAATGAAACTCGGATTTGAAAAGTCAAGACGGTAATAGTACAATGTAATTTTAAGCAATCGTCTTTTAAATATTTAGCATGAAAAGAAAAAAGGGAATCAATCCTTAAATTATTTCTATATACGTCAACGTTTAAGTCTTTTTAGAGAAGATAAATTATAACATACATATTATAATGATTGGCATAGTTATCATGGAGCTTTGTACAATCTATCGGAATGATTATCATGAGAGAAAAGATTCTCAAACTATGGAATAGACACAATTTATCCATGAATGCGTCTAAAGTTAACATGATGAGGCATGTTCGACTCCATTGACCACCTTCACTCTCCAAATCATAATATTAAGTGCATTTCGTGGACATTATCTTGCGAACATCACATATACGTATATTGCATGATCGATATTTAGTGAGATCAATTTATATATTACACAAGGAAGAAGACACACCAAACCTGTACAAACAATGCATCAGACATATCTCTTTGAAATTCATCTGAACTCAATGCTACAAGCAACTGCCCCCACTCATTGACCTGGAACCACACCAGAGGGTGAAAAACTATTAACCACCCATAAGAATTAGTAAAGAGCATCAACTCTAGATCAAACAGCTATATTACTCTGCGAATAAATAATAGAAGAGGCTCCTTTACTATATTTCATAGTAAAAGTAAAAGATGACAATGGCATGCTTTGTTATTCAATTATTTGAAGTGAAACACTTCCATGGTTCACATTACCAAAATCATACCGCGTGAATAGCCGAACGACGTACAGAGTTTTCCGCATCAAATAGAAGCTCCACAGCACGAAAATAACATCCTCCAGCCAAGCTCCGATCCTCCACCACAATGTCATCAGTTTATATTTCCTTGATACCCCAAATTCAACAATGACTGGAAATAACATCAATTTATTAAACTAAAATTGCAAACCACAACGCAACTACGCCTTAAAGTACCTAAAAAGCTATAAATTACAAAAAATAAAGAGTAGGCTTAAGAATCATACCTTCATCTCCGACCCGTGATTAAGCAGTTGATTATTTCTCTTTCGCTTTGGCATCTCCGACCGTCACTCCAGATCAGAGCTCGATTCGCTCGCCGCCGTCGCCTTGCAGTCCTCTCTTCACCGGCGAGTGCATGTGGTGAGTGTACTGTATGAGGTGACAAAAGGTGGTGAGAGTCCACTAAATTGGAAAAGGCCCATGGCTCCAGATTTGAGCCCGAATTGCCCGCCGCCGTTGCCTTGCCGTCCTCTTTTCGCCGGCAAGTGCGTGAGGTGAGTGTACTGTGTGCGGTTGGCAGAAAGCGACGAGAGAGAGAATGGGCGGTGGGTGCTCAATTTCTCAACTAGGGTTTGATTGCAAGTGAGTAGATGAGTTGATCTATTCTTTCGGGAAAATAATTAGAAACGGATACATATTTTCCATCTCTAAATTAGAGACGGATATATATTTTCCGTCCCTAATTTAGAGACGGACTCTTCTTCCGTTGCTAAACTTGATAAATTAGCAACGGATTTCTATTCCGTCTCTAAACTTCAAGTATTAGAAATGGATTTATTTTCTATTGCTAAAAATGATAAATAAAAAAGAAAATGGGGAAATATTTAGAAACGGATATTAATTTTGTCTCTAAAACTAATAAATAAAAAAAAGAGGGGGGGGGGGGGGGGGGGAATATAGAAACGGATATAAATTCCTTTGCTATTCCGTTTTTAATTAGCAACAGACCATACTCCCGTAGCTACTTAGAGACGGATATTAATTCCGTTGCTAAATTATTTAAAAAATCGGTTGCTATTTCGTTGGTAATCTGTCTCTATTAGCAACGGAAAAATCTGTCTCTACAAATCCGTCTCTAATTTCCAGTTTTTCTTGTAGTGTACAATATCTCAATCCATTCAAATCACCCAAGAACAACAACAAAAAAACTCAAAATATTCATCAAGTGTTCAAAACAATAATCACTACAAGTCACGTACAAAAAAAGGTCTTCAAACCAAAATAAAATGCAGTGCGCACCCTCAAGTAATGACCTCTAGAAAACACTCGGCCCAACGTCTACGAACTACATCAATGTCATCATCCGAACAAGGTCCCTCCATATTGAATACCTGCACGCAATACACATGATTCAGGCAATGCGCACAACTCATCACAAAATATCAATTGACAAGTTTTGAATTAATGCAAATTGATTGGGATACGATTTGACTTCTACAACAAAATGATAATAATTTTGATTTATTAAAATTACCTTTTCGAATGAGTCAACAATATCTAATTTGATGATCTCAAGCATATGTCACATAACAAAGAGCCCACATCACCAGCCTCACCTTGTTTGCAACACTGGAAATAAGTAAATAAATCAATTAATATTAACATAATTTGATGTAGACACAAACGCTTTTGGCTGTATTTCAAACATTTTTTTCGAATCTTAAATTTTTCTATACATCAACATAAATTACTTTTGGATAAACCCAATCAAGCTTCTTGAAATGTCGTGAGTGCGTCCCTTTCATTAATTAGTATGCATTGAATGCTCCATATCAAAATAAATTAGAAAAACATCAAGTAAATGACAAATAAAAATAATGCAAAGAAAATACTAAAGAAAACATATGTCTCAATCTTAGAGGAAATATTTTTCTTTGGTTTTCTTTGAAAACAGCAAAACCAGGCCACATAATTGTAATTGGGGCAAAGAACCATCAACTGCCAATGAGTCCTACAAAATATGAAACAAGACATAATTTATTAGAACAAGAAATAAACAAATTATTAATTAAGGAAACTTCTTACTCATAGATAGGTGCAAGGAAGCACTCAAAATCCCTTTCTCTAATTCTTTCTTATATCGTTTCTTCGATATTGCCATGCTGAAGATTCAATGGACTTATCAATCTAAATTTATCATTTCTCTGTGATGATGTTAATTCGTTATACAGACACCTACAACATTGTAAGTGTTTAAAAAGTTTGTATGGAGTTTGATATTGTTTTTAGGTTCCAAAAAATTAATTGTAAAATTTAGAGGTAAAAGAATACTTGTTGTAAAATTGCATGACCGAAATCGAAATCTTCCGAGTTACTAACATCACAGAGGTAAAAGAATACTTGTTGTAAAATTGCATGACCGAAATCGAAATCTTCTGAGTTACTAACATCCCCATGATGTCCTCTTGATTTATGTACACTTCGACTGTCTTCAGACTCACAACCTCGGCTTCAATACATACATATTTCGGTTGATTAATATCGGCTGCCGCAAACCACAAAGTTTTCAGCACATCACTTTGAGTCTTGGATGCGGACTAGGGTTTTGAAATAGTTCCCTTTGAGAAATTCCCTACAAAAATAATTATAATATGTTAAATAATTATTAGAATTATAATAATTATTTTTGCTAATAATAAGAATTATAATTATTACTATTGTTAATAATAATACGACTGTCTTTGGTTGGCCTTAATCAATTTTCTTTTATTTTCTTTTTTTAGAGAAATATGATTAACATATTGGTTGATTAGGAATTAATTCTAGAATTAGGTTTTAATGTCAAAATTATAGATAATTGGGTTTTATTTCAAAAATGAGTTTTAGTTTTGGGCTTAAATTCTAATTATTTCAGAAATTAGGGTTGAATTTTAACAACTATATAGTTAGTGTTGAGGTAGAGTTTAGGTTTACTCTAATATTTAATTAGGGTTCAGTCGCAAATATCTAGTTAAGTATGGCAATTTTCAAAAAATGATAAGAAGGATTTTAAAAATGACCAGTTCTCCAAAAACCAACAAACCAATAGGTTAAAAATGAAATTCTTAACATGCACATTTCAAGAAGGATTTTATATACTCCATTATGAAGCAACTGTCAAGCTAATTACAATTACTATTGTTAATAATAAGAATTATAATTATTACTATTTGTTAATAAGAAGAATTATAATTATTTACATCTCAAACTATATTTTATATATTACTTATAATATTTATGTAGATCAGATTAAGAGATAAGTACCTTTCGACCAACATTCTCGACCAACCTTCTTGGCCAAACAATTAAATTATTTGGTGCTTCTCCAACCTTATTGACCTCTTCGGTCGGGAATGGGACTTCAGCATCTTCTACTACTATTCGTACCACTGTCACTCTCACCTCATCAACTTTCATTTTCTTGTGGTGTACAATTGACCCCAAATCGACAAGACGGTCATATGCAACCAATCTCCTTTGCGGATCCTCAACATATAACTCATATTCATCATTGTATTCATCATGAGGGGCCAAAAGATCCGGATCCTCATCCGCAAAAGTACTACTCCCTTTTGCACTATCGACTACTGGAGTGAGGGTCTGTCCGGTGGATGTGGCTTGAGAGCTCAAAATCATTTGTATCTTCTTCTCCATTTCAGCAATGGTGTTATTGAATTMCGCTYGTGACAMCATTCCACTACGTTGGCGTTGGTTTCCGAAGTAGGTACTCACTGTATATCCTTTTCCAACTCCTCTTACACGGCAAGGATGATCGGGCTTGCCTACTGCAACATCCAGTAAATCATTTGTGCCACATTCTTTGAAACTGCCGGAGGATTGCTATTCCTCTAAAGAATCCTGCAACAAATGTAATAAGGTTAATTCTAGTACAGAGGTTAGTTTTAGTAATCTTGTGTAAAAATTAATACATTTTTATATTTGATACACAAAAGATAACTTACAATTTTTTCAGGAATAGTTCTCGCTTCTGGAGTGGTATATTGTCCAGAAGAATTCATGCGCGCTCTCTTCCATTTCTCATGCTGAGTGGGGGGAGATGGAGGAGGGATAATCTCCGACGGATCTTATGAAGCTTTTTGTCTCTCCTTAACCTTCTCTTCCATCATTTCTTATTCCAGAAGATTTTAACCCCCAAGAGATGTCCTCTATGGACACTTATTATGAGATTGCACTTCTTGGGCCTTCTTCCTCTTTGCCTGCCATCAAAACTTCAAGTAAATTTTAGTATATCATGAAGCTGGTGCAGGTGTCCGGTCAAAAGAAAATAATAATGGAAATTTAGAGAGTGACCCCCTTGAACCATCATCTTTTTCTTCAAGCTACAAATAACCTATTTTTTTTTTTTTTTTTATTTTTTCCTTCATTTTCTTATTCCCAAGTGTCTTTTGTCAGAGGCAAAAGGCCCTAAAGGGGGTTAGGTTTCAATTCTTCTTTCTACGCTGTGAAGTATGTTTTGCTTAAAATTTTCGTTTTTTTTTCTATTTATGAAATTCTGTCACATGGGTTATTTGTGACAAATTATTATTTTCTAAATTCAGTTTTGGAAAGAGATGAAAGTATAACATATATGCTTGTTATGAATTTTTCACCATTTCCCAAAGTTGATCCCCCGGTTTTGAAAATTCCATTTCTAAAAATTCCAAAATTGGTACAAATGTATGTTACATTATTATAAAACACCACTTCAAACAGTTTTACAAACCTTCCATTTCTCAGAAAATTATATATTAGTCCTGAAACTATCAAAATTTATATTTTTGACCACAAACCAACAAAGCCCACCAAAGTATACAATAACAGTCCCACAAACATTACCACACAAGTTCACATATGCAGAATAATATTACCTTCTCCTCAGGAGTGAGTCGTAACGCAACGAAAGCATCCCAAGTAACTTTATCGAGGAACTTGTAATCATTTACATACGGGAGCTCTTCTATATCACTAAATATGTAATCATTCATGAGGTTAGTCTTGAAGACATCCCAACGCCCCCCAACATAACTTATCGTCTTCTTCTTTAACATAAATTGAAATTTCACATCACATTGAGAAAACTCGACTTTATTCTCGCCATTAACTATAAAAATATCGAATGTCTCCTACATTATAGAATAAAATTGATTTTTGATAATGAAACAACATTTTGATTGAAAAACTATTAAAGAGAAATGATAAAACCTTCGTACCAATATCCCTTGACAAACCAACTCCTTAGTAGTGGCTGGCACAGCTCTTTTCGTCCCAAGAAGCCCAAATAACTACTCCATTTGTCGATAGTCGTCTTGTTGGGTCCAATAGACACAAGTCGATGTTTGTCAATTAAAACCTTCCATTTACCATGATTTCTTTAAATCATCCTTGCCATGCGTGTCGATCTGTGACCACTGCGAGTACGGGTTGGATGAACGGAATTGCCCGGCTGATCATAAGGTGGAAGCTGACCATCATCATCAATGCCACCCTCCATGCCTATTTACGCAGCCTGTTTACACAATAAAACTAAAAGATATCAAAAAGGGTCATTCATTAATAACATTAACCAGCTTGTTGAAATTAGTAAAAATATTTGATATATTAAAAAAAATGTATAAATAAGAGAAATGAATAAAAAAAATACAAAACATAAATAGAGAATAATGTTATACAAAAACTTTTCAAGCTTAATACCTAATTAGTTGGCATGTTTTCCCAAATTCCTTCACAATGATCGACCCTAATGGCACGAAAATCATCGGTTTCATGTTCTGAATCCATATTGGGAAGCAACGAGAAGGCAAGAATCTCGTTGATATATAAAGTTGACTCATCATTACCATCAGTAGATATTAATCTTTTACTGTTGCCGACTACTGCCAAGTTTTTGTTACTGGGATCGGTGACATAAAATATATGTTTTGCTTGGCATGCCATGACAAATTGCTCATTTTTAGATTTTACTTTCCTAAAATCAACCGATGTAACTCAAAATTTGTCTACCTTCACGCCACTATTACCAACCCATTTACATTTGAAAACAGGAATCTTGAGTTTAATGTAGTCAATCTCCCATATTTGCTCAATAATCCCAAAATATGAGCTTGTTGCACGTAGAGGGTTTTTATCTTTCGAACTTGAGAAATGCATACACTCAGCTTCAAGTGTAACGCCACTATTTTGCATAGTACTTTTATAATCTTGCTCCTTCGTGTAGAAGGAATACCCATTTATGTCGTACCCTTGCCATGACAAGACGTCAAAATTGGGACCACTAGCTAACCATCTAACTAAATCAGATGTACAAACATCATTCATAACATGGCCCTTCACCCAAGACAAGAAAGTACTATTGTGCTCATTCACCAACAACATTTCAGTTTTTTGAGGGTTTTATTCCTTTATCAACGCCTTATGTGCATCTAAATAAAGCTGGATCTCAGGAGTATTATTCATAATGTTTAAATGTGCTTGTAGCACCTCTTCACGATCAACATTCTTCAATTTTCCCCTAAGTATTCCTTTACCAAGACTTCTACCTTCATGGCGAGATTTTGGATGACCAACAACTTTTCTTTCGGATAAATATTCACTTCAAAACTCAATGGCCTCTTCTGCAACGTAACGTTCAATTATAGAGGCTTCAGGTCGATAAGGGTTCTTGATGTACCCCTTTAGTATTTTCATATATCTCTCAAATGGATACATCTACCGTAAATGCACTGGGCCACATTCCCTTATCTCACTCACAAGATGAATGATCAAATGCACCATTATGTCAAAAAAAGCGGGTGGAAAATACATTTCAAGTTGACACAGGATAGTTGCAGCGTCCTTCTCCAAATCATCCAACACTTGAGGATCGATGACCTTACTACATATCGCAATAAAGAAGAAACACAATCTGCTTATGGTGTTTCTCAATTTTTTCGGCAAAATACCTCGAATAGCAATCGGTAATAGTTGTTGCATCAACACATGATGGTCATGAGGCTTCAAGCATAGAAATTTCAAATCTTTCATTGACACTAGCCTCGTCACATTAGAACAAATCCCTGAGGCACTTTAACAACACGCAAACATTCACATAAACTCTTTTTTTCACTTTTCGATAATGTGTAACAAGCTGGTGGTATATAAGTCCTCTTACCATGAGATACTGGAGCTAAATCGCTTTGTATTCCCACGGAAACCATGTATTTTCATGCATTCACACTATATTTAGTCTTACCTTTTATATTGAGAAGCGTCCCGAGAAGACTATTTGACATATTCTTCTCCAAATGCATCACATCGATACAATGCGTCACCGCAAGACTCTTCCAATATGAGAGCTCGTAAAAAATCGATCTCTTTTTTCAGAAGCATTTTTTGGCTGGATTTTTCTTTTGTGTCTTACCAAATATCACGTTAATGTCTTTCACTTGGTCATAGACTTGCTCAGGAGTTAATGTCTCTGGAGCTTTTTCTTCCTCTTTTTTGCCGTTGAAAGCTTTCCTCAATTGACGATATGGATGGTTTGATTCAAGCCATTTTCGATGACCGAGGTACACTGTCATCGTGCCATGCCCAAGCTGATGAAAATCGGCGTGCTCTCCCCATTTGGGACATGCTTATGGCCCTTATTACAATACCCAGACAAGTTGCCATATGCTGGGAAGTCATTAATCGTACAGAAGATCATCGCCCGCATCTTGAAGGTTTCTTTTTTGTATGCATCGTACACATCAACACCTTCCACGAACAACTTTTTCAAGTCCTCTAACAACGGCTGAAAGTAGACATCTATGTCGATTCCAGATTATTTTGGGCCCGAAATCATCATAGACAACATAATGTATTTGCGTTTCATGCACATTAATGGAGAAAGGTTGTAAATTACAAGTAGAACTGGCCATGAACTATGTTGGCTACTCAGATTACCGTACGGATTCATCCCATCCGTACACAGTCCCAGCCTTAGGTTTCTTGGCTCATTGACAAAATAAGGATATAATTGGTCCATCTTCTTCCATTGAGGTGAATCACTCGGGTGTCGAAGTTTTCCATCATCAATTTTCTCATCGGCATGCCATCTTAAGTTCTTAGCCTCAGTTGGACTCGCAAATAAGCGTTTGAATCTTGGTATTATTGGAAGATACCATAAAACCTTCGATGTTTTTTTTTTTACCACCATCCCAAATAGCATCATCATCGTTAGTCTTCTTGGAACGTGAAGTTCCACATTTTGGACACTCGTGCAAATTTTTGTAATTTTTTCTATCGAGAATGCAATTGTTAGGATGTGCATGAATCTTCTTATACCCTAGTCCTAGAGGACACAAAATCTTCTTCGCTTCGTAGTTAGATTCTGGCGATTCATTATCCTCTGGAAGCATCCCCTTCAACAAGCCAAGCAACTCCGTAAAACACTTATCGCTCAACCCATGCGTCGCTTTCAACTTAATAAGTTTTAATATTGCAGACAATCGGGAATAGGTTTTACAGCTCGGGTAAAGAGGTTTATCGACATCGACTGACAAGGCATCGTAACTCTTATTTGCATGTGATTTCTCAAATGCCTCTGCTCCAACATCATTAATCATCTCTTCTATTCTATCATACATYTCTTCATCAACGTCTTCATTTAGGGCATCTTCAGTCTGGGATACATCTGGCATATCCAATTCACCATGCCATATCCATCGTGTGTAGTTCTTGTTGAAACCATCACAAATCACATGTTCTCTGATTTCTCTAACACTTAATCGCTGGCTATTCAAGCACTTCACACATGGACAATCGAACCTCTCATTATTGGAGCATGAGTCTTAGCAAACTCTAAAAACTCATTCACCCCAATCTCATATTCCCCTGTTGATCGTATACTATTTATCCAACTACGGTCCATACCTACATAAAGTGAATTAAAACTTTCAATACTTGTTTCTACCCGAGCATAAAATCGTATTAATTAAAAAAATCTAAAAATTCAAACTAACAAATCTTAATTTAAAGTTTCAGAATTATGCATAAGCTAAGATTTGTTGCCGGTTTTTTCGTTGAGTTAATTTATTTATATCATTTGAGACTCAGTTTTTATTGAACTCGAGAAAGATGGTTATGTGCATCTGGATGAAATTGTTGGCTATCCCCCGTAATTTTCTTACTTAATATTCTTGTGCATCATATGAATTTTATAGAAACTATTGGCTTTCCCCCCTAATATTCTTGTTATATTACCAAATTACCAAAAAAATAAAATCATGCTATCTTTTAAAATTATAATTATCATTAATCAATAGGTGCATCTTGAAAAATAGAACCATATGGCAAGTGGATATTTTGCAGTTTTGAAAAATTAACCTAGTGAATAAACTAAAAGTGGGGTAATATTTGTATTTATCCCCGGGAGTAACCTGATAAGTTGATAACTGTGCAGAAATTGTAATTTCATGTTTACAAGCAAAAAACCATACTTGAAAAACAGCTACAATTTCGTGATGAGGAGTTGTCAAAAGCACTAAGTAGAGGCACAAGAATTACGAAGCTGCAATAACTCACATAAAGGTAAAAAATAAATGAATAGATAAAAAAATTAAAGAATAAACACTAGGAACTTTCTGAATTTAATTAAAAAAAACTAACAAATCTTTAATTTTAATATTTAAAATAAGTGAATCATGAACCCAATTCACATCTTTGCAGCTCACTCATCTACTATTATTAATGCTCTATTACCGATAGAGGTACAATTTACATGCAAATTTATTTGTTTTTACAAGCCGGCTGATTTTATAATGAAAGATAGATGCATCATAATATATTAATAATCCAAAAAAATTAATAAACAAATAGATATAAACATCTTTGCACGCTGCTAATCTATTATATTTAAAGATTTTAATATTAATAATGTATTTTCTTACTTGATTAATTAATTAACAAGGTGTTTACATTATCATCACTACTAAATTAATATAGGGAAAATTCCCTAATAGTCACATATCATAGAGTCAATATCCCTTAAAATCCTCCGAACCTTTTTATTCCCATAAAGTACAAAAGTATACCATATAATCCAAAAATGAATAATACATTGACTAATCTACCCCCAATATGTGAACAGTCAATTAAAACGTACACGATGGAAAGAAGAGAAGATGGAGCAATCTACAGGACATAGAACACGAATCACGCGTCCGAAATTTATTTTCAATCTATACTTCTATGAGTTCTACATCCGCAACGCATMTCATGAATATCGATTCCTTCGAGTATTACATAATACGTACTCTGATTATTCTTCTGAACGGATTGGACTTTAAGAATGGAAACAGACAGTAAGTTATTCTTCATTGAACTCCAACGTGATTTTTCTGAATTTCCAGGTAATTTTTTATCTAGAGCGAACACGTATTTCCATGAATTTTTATAAATCCCCAAGAATTCTTCTGAATTTCAAGTTTCCATAATTTCCAGGCAGTTTGCTATTTCAATTTTTACAGGCAGTTTGCTATTTCAATGTTTCCAGGCAGTTTGCAATTTTAATGTTTTCCGRTAGTTTGCTATTTTAATGTTTCYGGTGGAGAGTATGTATCTAGTTGTTTTCCTTCATACTAYTGCACTTGTTAGCGATTGCCCTTTTTTTACACAACATAATTTAACATTGTCTTTCGTAGGTTTGGCCGACTATGGAGGTATTATTGTTCTATGCAATTATTCTGGGGAGACGCTAGTATTTGACGTAGAGACGGGATTCGCTTTCGATGCACTTGTTTCAAGAGTCCATGCAAATTGGAGCGAACTACGGAATACGAATATGAAAATGCATTATTCCATTCCGGAATATCCGATGTGTGTTCTTGGTAATGAGAATGATTTTAAAATGATGATTAACCTTTTAATATCGTTTGGGTTGGTTCGTGTTAGAGTCGACATTTCGACCACTTCCGTCGATACCAATTCTTCGAATAATGAGGATATTCTATCAACGTTGATTCCGAGCCACACTAAGAAAATATTAACTGCTGATTGGAATAAGGAAGTATCGGCCGTCGGTCAAAAGTATGAGGGTGGAGCAAAAGAATTCAGAATTGCATTACGTAAGACGACAATCGGAGTTGGTTTCAAATTTCAATTTCTTAAAAACGACCTGGAAAGGGTTACAGCCAGGTGCACAGACCGGAATTGCACTTGGTACGTTCATGCGTCTACCTAGCGTGTCAATGGTTTTTTTTATGTAAGATCAATTAACAACGGACACACGTGTGGCTCTTGTTTCCCATCTCTTAAACACACCCGGATAAATTCTGAGCTGATTTGTTTATTGATACTGGAAGATGTTCGACAGACTTTGGACACTCGCCCCACCGACGTTGTGAAGTTATTCTCCGGTAAATATAGAATATCAATTACTTACAAAATGGCTTACCTTGCCGTTGAGAAAGCCAGGMAATATGTTCTCGGTGATATCGGAGATTCGTTTCAGGGGTTGAATTTCTATGTCAATTGTTTACAAAAGTCTAACCCTGGGTCGCACATTATTTTGGATGTTGATGTTTCGACCGCCCGTTTCACAAGGATGTTTGTTTCATTTGCGTCTTGTATCGAAGGGTTTAATTTTTGTCGACCGTTGCTTTTCATCGATGGAACACACCTGTTAGGTAAATTCAAGGGCCACCTTCTCGGTGCTACCGCAAAGGACGGAAATAATGTTACATTGATCCCTTGCTTTATAAAGTTTTTTTTTTATTCTTCTAACTGGTTTGATTATGTATTTTTTCCGATTTGTTTGTGTAGTTCGATATTTCTCCATTGTAGTGTTTCATTATCATCCGTTCATTATTCTTAGTCAATGTAGTATGTATTTATATATAAATTCAGTCAATGTAGTTTCTATTTATTCTTATTGGTAGTGTAGTTAAACATTATTATACACCGTTCGTAATTACGCAACTGTCGTCCGTCCAGTCAATATAGTATGTTTTTTTTTACTAAACTACAATGCATTTTATTATATTCGTATTTTTGTTTGTGTAATTACATACCTTCCATTGTAAATGTGCAATTTTTTTGTCAGTGTACTGCTTTTTTGTTCAATAGTAGTATGGAATTTATATTCTAAGCTAGGAAATTCAGTTTGTTTCACGATAGATTGTAGTTTGTAATATGTTAATGCAGTTTGATTATTCATTTCAATGCAGTTTAATGAAATTGGTGGTTCATTTTCATATG
>BMAC01001650.1:4984-16019 GCA_014905375.1 Phtheirospermum japonicum
ACCTTATGTTTTTATTGCTTTTTTAATTTCTGTACTGAGAATGTTGACCCAGAATTTTGTTTGTATCCCCATATGTTTAATGAAATGGGAGAGATTGTAGTTTCCCTGTATGTTTTTAACTCCTGTATTTCAAGAATTCTTGCAACATTTGTTCTCCTTGCCTTGAGCGATTCTGAATTCATATCAATTCTGAATTCCTCCTGGCTTCATAGATGTGGTCTCGGGGCACATTTGTGTCTAAATTGTTTTAAGGAGTATCTATTTCTGCCGAGATAGATGTAGGTTTTAAAGAGATCGAAGAGATCTGCTTTAGACCAGACCTGACTTGCGGTATCAGGCAGGTCCGGCAAAAGAGCGTTCTGGATTGACCCATCCGGCGCGAGCCAGTAATCAAGTTTCTTCTTCTTTTATCATCATTTTTTTTTAGAGACGTTAAGGATAATCATCCTTAGCCCGTTCTCAACTTAAAACACTTTAGAGATCGGGGTAGCCGGGGGCGCTTTCCCCAAACCAGCCCTAACCTAACCAGGCTAGTAACTTTGTCCAATCTTGGCTTATGCTGTCGATTAGATCGGGCAATGTAATGGAACATCCCTATTCTAGCCAATCCTGGGCGTGAATATAAACCGAAAACTGCAACGACATCAGCAGATATATATGGGCATCCGCTCCTTAGCCAATTTTACTTAAATGACAAACAGGTCTGGAAAATTTGGGCAGCTTCGCCCTTAGCCAATCCTGGCCTAAGACTGACAATCAGGTCAGGCAAAATCATGGGCAGCCCCTTTAGCCAATCCTGGCTGAAACTGACAAACAGGTCAGGCAAAATCCTGGGCAACTGCCCTTAGCCAATCCTGGCTGAAACTGACAATCAGGTCAGGCGAAATCATGGGCAGCTGCCCTTAGCCAATCCTGGCTTAAAACTGACAATCAGGTCAGGCGAAATCCGGGCAGCCGCCCTTAGCCAATCCTGGCTGAAACTGACAAACAGGTCAGGCAAAATCCTGGGCAGCCGCCCTTAGCCAATCCTGGCTAAAACTGACAAACAGGTCAGGCAAAATCATGGGCAGCCGCGGGAGTATGAGGAACAAAATCTTACCCGGGCTTCATCTTGGCACCACAACTCCAGGAGCTGGTGATCCGTCAGTCTTTCCAGGTCCGGCTGATCTGCTGGTAACATCTGTCGGAGCATATATTGCACGGCGGTCTCCCCCGAGCAGTTAGCGATTGAATTAATCGGTGGAGGAATGCTTCGGGTACTAGCAGAAGGAACGTTATAGACTGGGGAGGTCAGAGCGCGGCTGCGGGGGGTTGTGCGGGGCCTCTTGGACAGAGGAAGTGCGTCTTCCTCCGAGTGGGAAGAGGAAGGTCTGGCAGGGACAGATTGCGGAGGCAATGACGCAGGACCAAAGCTGATCACTTGGGGAGAGTCCTGCACAGGATTAGAAGGCCCCACCCCTGGCTCGGTAGTCCTGGGGGGTTCATCAGCTCTCCTTTGGGCTGCTTCGATCATCTCGCGCATCATCTTGCCTGAAAAGCACCAAGAAAGATGGTTAAAAATAGAAATAAGCTAGTCAGATGAGACGAGAAAGAGGAAGCTATACCAATCTCTTTGGTTAAAGGAGCAGCTTCTGACTTGCTATTAAAAAAATCCAAAACAGAAGGAAGGAGGATGTCGGTCACATGGAGAGGATTCTCGTTCAGGGTGGAGATGATTTTCTTTATGCGGGAGGACCTATTGGTTGARGATAGCGGAGGGTATGATGGTAATCCGTCGATAGGCTTAGGATTAAAGCCCAATCTTCACTACAATATATGAAGAAAAATTTCTTCCTCCAATCCTTATTGGAGGTAGGGAGTTTCGATAGGAAGTGGACCCCAGGTCGGGCCGTCAAGTAAAAATAACCCGGAAAAGAACTCTTCGCTTGGAAAAGTTGGAAGAAAGTATGGGCGGAGGGATCCAGGGCCGCATAGCGCATGGCCAAACTGTAGAAAACCATGATGCGGAAGGAATTAGGGGTAAATTGGAAGACGGGAATCTGATATATCTTGGCTATTTCCAGCATCAAGGGATGTGCAGGGAGATGTAGGCCTGCCTGGAATTGGTCTTGATAAAAGGTCAACCATCCGGTGGGTGACTGACAGGCCAATATACCTGCCGGAGGGCAGTAAACATCAAAGGGATCGGCGATTTTATGTTTGTGACGGATTTCCTCTACGGTCCTTTTGCTCAGTATAGAGGTGACTTTAGGGTGGTCGGCGGCTGCCGGAGGATACTCTAGGCCCCCAGAGGAAGAAGAGAGGGCAGCCACCACTGCGGCCGCTGAAGAAGAAATAGATAAGGAATCGGAATTCCCTCCGGAGGATTCGGCGGGGCAAGGGGAAGGTAGTGTCGCCGCCGCAGAAGCAGCCGGCGCCGAGGAGACGTTATGAGGAGAAACACTAGAAGACGACGCCATTTAAAAAAGAAATTAAAGTAAGATCAGGGGTTAAGAAAAGTACCTGGCCTGTGAAAGGTTGCCGGAAAGGTTAAATTGAGAAATTTGTATTGAAGAAGACCACCGGAAATTTTAAGAGAGAATGGAGGTTTGAGAAATTTGGGGAAGTTGGAAATGCAAAATGAGGAATCGGCGGGAATAAAAGGAAATAAGAAAGAATTCGAAAAGCAGGAATCGATTAAAGCGGGATTCGAAAAGATCTTTGCATTTAATGATTGGCAGAGGAACAGTGCCCTAGGCGATGAGCTGGAACACCACCCGCTCTAAAATAGGGCTGACGTGGCGGCACTGGGTGTAAGGATTAAGGCCTTGGGAAAAACAAACTGACATCGTTAGTGCATATGATTAGGTTCTGAGGAGGATCTCTTGGAATCCGTGCCAAGCAGGGGTAGACCTGTGGGCCCCTATCTCTGATGAGCACCCCTGGAATACATCAGCTCTGCCCCAAATAACCGAAGGGGGGAGGAGTTGATGGGGCAGCCAGTAAATCAGACCTCATTTGGGGTAGATCTGACTTGGAAGATTGGGAGTTAATATGAAGAGAAACAAAGGCGGCTTTTTCGCTTGGGTAAAAGCCCGACCAGACCTGTTGGAAAATGGGATACGTGGAAAGAAGGAAGCAGCTCTTYCTTCTTCCTGAGCTGGAGAAGTGCTCTACCAGACAAGAGAGGAGGAAGACCTGTTTKCCAGGCTCTGAGTAAGGAGACAAGTGGGACCACTTGTCAGAATTGGTTGCGCAAACGGCCCGTGATTTGCGGCGCGTGTTCCTGGGATCCCGACTGGGGTCCCCACTAGGATAAGTTATAAATACCCCAGCCTGGAGGCAAGGAAAGGTATGTTGTTACAAGCATTCCTTCTTATTTTTTCTGGAAAACGACTCATTGCTTACTAACTTAAGCATCGGAGAGGTTTCCACCGGAAAACCACCGGTGGTCCTTTCTAACTTTTGTTTGTGGTGTAGGCTTCGGAAGCTTGCGGGTTCCCAGGTCTTATCCAGGTGGTTCACTATTTTCGGTAGAAACACTTGCCACTGCGGAACCAATGGTTTCTTTTGATAGCATTCGAGTCTCTTTCTGGAAGTCCCTTAATCTCACCCTTCTTTCTGAAAACTTTTGCAGCAATGAGATCCCCGATATTTGGATCTTCACGAGACCCACTGTTACCTCTACTTCTATCCTCTTCTCCTTGGACCAGTTCATCCTCATTCGGGCCACATTCGGGGACCTATATTTTCACCTCGGCTTCGTCCATGCTCATAACACGACTCTGGAGCGAAGTTCCCTTAGGAGGGACATCTTGAGCCTTTCGCTCCCCCACCTTCTGATCATCGGGGAATTTAACGATGTTTTGGGGGCCCATGAGCGTCATGGGGGTAAACCTCCTGATGCTTTTTCCTGCTCTGACTTTTGGAGATTCTTGGATGCCGGAGATTTTTTGGAGGTCACCACTTCCGGTGGTTTCTTCACTAGAGTTAGTCGTTTCCATTCGGAGTTCCGCTATGCTCGCCCAAATCGCGCGATCTTTTTTGCTGATCTCTCTCTTGAGAGTGGGAGGATTTCTGGCCTCCTCCTTCCCCGTAACCATTCGGACCACCACCCCATCCTCATCGATTGCTCTAGAGACTCGCCTACTGCCTCGGGCCCTCAAATCTTTCGCTTCAAGCACTTTTGGACCTTGCAGCCTGATTTTCGTACCCTCATCACTTCGGCTTGGACTCTCCCCCACCAGAATTCTAATCCTATTCTCTCCCTCATGTCTAAATTGTGTTATCTTCGCGGGGCTCTCCGGGGTTGTAATGCTCACACGGCTGGTAATATTCATCGTCGGGTGGAGTCGTCGCTTTCCGAGCTTATGAACCTTCAATCTCGCTGTTTGGACATGGGGTACACTGATGCTGACATTGATGCTGAGATTGCCCTGCAGGTCCACACCTCTTCCCTGCTCGACACCCAGGCTAGTATTCTTTGTCAGAAGAGCCGGGCTAAGTGGCTCACATATGGGGATCGCAACACGGCCTTTTTCCACCGGAGCATCAAGGCTAGGGTCAAGAAGTCCACCATTGGCTCTCTCTTGATTGACTGGGTGGTCAGCCACTCCCTTGAAGTGATTCAGTGAAAAATCACTTCTTTCTTCTCTGATATTTTTTCCGCCAGCCACCCTCTCCCTGATCCTTCTTGGATGAATGAGTTTCTACACCCTTCGGTTGATACTCATTCTCAAGCCTTTCTCTCCATTACTCCGAGCGATGAGGAGATTCGTGATGCGGTGTTCTCTCTCGACCCTAGTAGTGCCCCTATCCCGGATGGTTTCAATGGCCATTTCTTTCAGGAGTGCTGGGACATTATCGGACTTGACGTTTGTTCGGCAGTCCGTCACTTCTTTGTTTCCTCTTCCCTCCCTACTTGATTCAATTCCAATTTCACGATTCTTATCCCGAAAGTGAAAGGAGCGATGCGTGTGGAAGATTTCCGCCCAATCGCCCTTAGCAACTTTTCTTTCAAGATCATTACGAAAATCATGGCCACCCGTCTTGGTGTAGTCGTTGGTAAGATTAGCTCTGATTCTCAGTTCGGTTTCATTCCAGGCAAGCAAATTCATGATTATATCGTTGTTGCCTCCGAGGCTTTTAATTGCCTCTCCTCTCGCACTTTCGGTAAGAACATGATCATGAAGATTGACATCCGTAAAGCCTTCGATACCTTAGATTGGGGCTTTCTGATTACGGTCTTGCACCGCTTTAGTTTTCCTTCTATCTTCATTAGGTGGGTTGAGACCATCCTTCACTCCGCTGGCATCTCGGTGCTCTTGAATGGTAACCTTGCTGGCTACTTTAGTTGCTCCAGGGGTGTCCGCCAGGGGGATCCCCTTTCTCCTCTCCTGTTATGCATCACGGAAGACGTTCTTGCTCGTTCCCTTTGTTTCGTTGCGGATCGCGGTGCGATCTCCATGTTTCGGGCCAGTCGTGCGCTCTCCTTCCCCACCTGCCTTCTCTATGCTGATGACATCCTCGTTATGAGTCATGCTTCGACTCGTAATGCTAGGGCCATCCTGGACATCTTCCATCGCTATGGAGATCTCTCCGGACAGAGCCTCAGCCCGGAGAAATCAAAGATTTACTTTGGCTCTTCGGTGACTCCTGCTGCTGTCAGTCGGATCTGTCAGGTCTCCAACTTTTCTGTGGGCTCTCTCCCTGCCTCCTATCTCGTTGTCTCGATGTTCCATGGTAGTCTTAGGGATAACCATCTCCGCCCGATCCTGGATAAGACCCTGGCAAAGTTTGGGACTTGGAAGGGCTCCTCTCTGTCTCTCGCTGGCCGCATCTACCTTGTTAACTCGGTCATTACCAGCACCACGGTGCATTCCATGATCATCCTTAAATGGACGACCTCGCTTACACGTAGACTGGAAATTGCTATTAGAAATTTCATCTGGTCGGGTGATATCTCTAAGCGTAAGCGTTGTACCATTATTTGGGCCCGCTGTTGTGCCCCTCGCGAGGAGGGGGGTCTCGGCAATTGCTCTGTCACCACTGCAAATTCCTCGTTCCTCTTCAAATTCGCCAATAACTTACTTAATAAGGATTCCTTAGCCTTTCATCTTCTCCGCGAGCGCTTTTTTAAGACGAATGGTTCCCCCCGTGCGCATGTCTCCTCGTCTATCTAGGGTGGCCTCAGGAGCCATGTTACCAGCAGCTTGGAGAACTCTCGCTGGATCCCTGGCAGTGATTCCAGAGTTAGTTTCTGGTGGGATAACTGGCTCGGTTACTCCACTGCTTCCCGCATTGGCATTCCGGAGTTGTTTAAGCCTCATTTCTCTCAGACTGTTGCTGATTACTTCTTTTCTGGGGTCTGGCATCTTACGGGGTGCTTCCTCGTTGCCTTCACTGACATCGTCATTGACATCCTCCGGTTCCCTATTGTCCCTCACACCGAGGATAAACGAGTCTGGTCTACCTCTCCTTCTGGGGATATCTCGGCCAAACTTGCGTACGATCACCTCCGTCAGAAGTTCCTCAAGGTTTGTTGGGGAAGTTAGATTTGGTCCTCTCACATTCCTGCTCGGAGCTCAATCACTGTTTGGAAGGCGATCTTCAATCGGCTTGGTGTCTTCGACGTGATTCGCAGGCGGGGGTTCATTGGTCCTTCCTTCTGCTGCTTTTGCTTCGCGAGTTCTGAGACAGTTGATCATATTCTTACGGACTGCCATTTTGCGCGTCACATTTGGGGCTAGATTGAGGATGCTTTCGACATCCAACTCCCCCTTTCAGGTTGTTTTGCTCACTTTTGTGTTTTTGCTATTGACTGTCATTTTAGTGCGCAGGTACTTTTCCTTTGGAAAGCGGCTTTCATTTCAACGATATGGATGATCTGGCACCTCCGGTGCATCTTAAAGCCAGGAGTCTTCCACTCTAGATCACGGCACGATGGCAAACACTATTACAGACCTGATTTGTTTGCACAAATTGGGTGTGCGTAGTAGGCCTGCGCCTCCGCCCACCCTTACCCCTGTGTCCTGGTTGCCCCCTACACCTGGATAGATTAAGGTGAATACTGATGGCAGTGCTCTAGGTTGACCTGGAGATAGCGTCGCGCCCGGAGTTTTTTGCATGTGTCGGGGCTTTGTAAAAGGCGGATTTTCGAGATCGCTTAGCAGGGGTTTTGCCTTTAAGGCTGATAAGTCCAAAAAGTTGGGCTACCAAATAAAGGGGGTACTAATCTCAAAAGAGATCAGCGACCTGAAGTAGATCCTGGATACGTCACAGTGACCTGCCAAATCCTCCGTAAGTCTCCTGGCGACCTCCCTTGTCCTGCAAAACAACGCCTCAAACGGGCCGAATTTCGAGCCCGTTAAGGCCCTCCGACGCTTAAGTTAATAAGCGAAAATCACCACTCAACTCTCTCTTCAACTATAATAATAATGCGATATTGACTTAATAATCTTATAATGAGGGGCACACGCCTCCTTTTATATAGAGATTGGGGAAGTGTCCCTCAATCTAGGGTTACCTTCTATAACCACAATTCCATTCATATCACAACTCTACAATCGACTCCCAATCAGGACTCTCCCCGCATATTAAGTTCCCATACATAACAAATCTCTTTAATAAAACAGGACTAGGCCCTTTATACGACCCACGAATGACCATATACACGAATCACCTTAAGCCCACAGGCGTAGCATTCACAAGACCCAACAACGAGCTCAAGTATACAAATCAAACCATAAGAGATCACGACCCTATATGAGAACTCATCCCCATACTACAGGTCGCTACTCTACACAAACCAGCTCGCCCACCTCATAAAGACACAATTCATCTCGCCCATCTCCTAGGAGGAACACCCTCTCCTAGAAATGAGGTCGCTTACCAAAAATACCCTCATACAACAAACAATATCACGTAAGGACATTTTGGTCCGCATCAGCTAGTCCCCCATGTTTTAGCTGATTAAGGCACGAAATCAGGTAAGACATGTAAAAACACAATCACAACAACCAATCAATCATACATGTTACCAGTTCACACTTCGAAATCACAAATCAAGTTATAATACTCAATTTACCATTATGAACTATTAAATATACCTGCGACCTGTAAATGTTCAGCTCACAGAGCTCGCTTATGTTAAGACAGGATGATCATCCTGTGGAGGACGACCTGCAAGTCCCTAGATTAAGTCCACAATCATACACATAACGACCTGGAACCACACCACAGTTACCTTCCGACCTGAAATCACATCCCAACCCAAAGAATTCCCCACAACATAATCATAAGCAGCCACAAAAGTCAAACCACGCCTTCTCTTATACATCCAATCCCACTCAAACTTCATTAAATGCAGCCTGACACCGTGTCGGGCACGTGTCACTCCATAATTATCTCGTAGTATAATAAACACAGTGGGCCCAGAATAAAAGGCCCAAAACATTCCCCGAGTAAACCCTATTAACTCACGCTTCAATCTGTCCCATCAGCTTTCCGCCGCCCCATACATAAGAATCATTTCATCTTCCCCATTCACCACTTTTACGCAATTGCAATCAAAAACTACCATTTTCTCTCTGCAAAAAAGCTCATCATCCAGCCATCGTTCGAGAATCTATCAACAGCTCATCATCCATCAACGACCTACAACTCACCAAAAATGTGTAAGTCCCCAGATCTCTGCTTTATAATAATTTAATCGTATTGTTTAAAAATTATAACTGCATTTTCTGAGATACGTTCGTTTTGTGTTATCCCCTCCCCGAATACGTTCAATTTGTGAATGAATTAGCATCCTCGAACACGAATTCGCAAAACTCCACTCTCTCCCCTGATTCCAACCCTACTGAAAACCCCTTCATCTTAGAAAAAAGACAAAAACAACCCTTAACACTTTCTTCCGGCCTCCGCGACGAGCCAGAGGGCGACGTCCATTGGTCGGAGCTTCAAGCCCAAACTAGAGCCCACGCCAAGGCCCAAGATCTAATAGATAACATACCCAAAGCTTCGTCCTCCAACCCGCTAACCCCTACACATATTCCAGAGGGCCTCCCTCTACCAAAATCCAATACTCCTCCCCCTTGCGAACATTTTAGGGAAAATCAGGTGACTGTAGCGCATTCTCTATCCATGGATGACCTTCCCTCCTCATCTCGTGCGACCAAAGAAATTAAGAACAATTACTGGCTACTCCCCAACTCAAAGAAATTAGATAAATTTAAGAGAATTCTTAACCTTCCAGAGACAGCCAAGATGGTCCTGCCTGACAGCCCCTATTCAGATCCCCTGCGACCTCTCCTCAATCACATCACCCTCTTTGACACACTTCTGGTGGCGGGTTTCAGATTCCCAGCGCACCCATTTTATGTTCAAATATCAAACCTGTACAAAATTTCCCCCTTGCAACTAACTCCTAACTCCATGAAGGACCTAGCTGGATACCTTATATTATGTAAATATTACGACACCTAGCCTGACTCGGGCTTCTTTCACTTCTGCTTTCAAATAAAATACTAACAGAACTCCTTCTATCTCTCCTCTAGCTCGGGGCTAGCTCGCTTTCTGATAAACCCTCCCAACAAAGTCCCCGAGTGGAAGAAGAACTTCTTCTTTATCCATAATACGGAGGACTGGCCTTTTATAACCGAGCTACAAAATCGTACCCCTAAATAATACAAACCACCTACTTCCAAAGAATGCCCTCGCCTATATAAAGAATAATCAGAACAGCTCGCGAAATGGTGCACCTCACCAGTCGATCCGACATTTTCCGTTATGTGGGTATTGACTCTCGCCCGGTCGAACCGAATCTTGCCATCACCGAATCAGACTTTGGTAGGTGTTTTAGGTTCTATAATTACACCATATTTCATACTGTAAAAGAAAAACTGAATAATAATATTCTCCTTGTCCCCTGCAGTGGCTTTCATCAACAATTGCGCCACAGCTCGCTCCGAGGAAGCCAAAAAACCATCCTTTCCACAGCCCGCAGCTCCCCTTGTCGCCGCTCCGATTAATGTGGACAAGGAGCCACAACAGGCCTTTGGGACATCCACCGACGATGAGGAGGAAGCCCAATTGGTGAGGCGAGCTATCAAAAATAAGGGGAAGCGACCCCTTAACCCTGTGCCAAAGATCCCAGCAGCGAGGAGCCCTAGCCCACCAGAACCAAAGCGTCGTCGCCTTCGTAAGGGCCCCGTGACGACCTCTGCTGGTACATCTGACCTAAGAAAGGTACTAGCAAAGTGCGACAAGGCTGAGGATGTCCAAACCCTTCTCAACGAGCACATGATCAAACAGGTAGACTTTAAAGAACCCTACACCTCAATATATCTAACACTTACGGATACTCACAAAACATTTTGATACAGCTGAGACCTTTTTTCTCCAAGCTCTCCGAGGAGTTAATAGCTCGTTCAGTAGAGAGCGAGCTCCAAAACACATGTGACGAGCTAACCACACAAACCGAACAACAAACCCGGCAGCTGTCTAACCCAAGGAGAATTGGATGGAGCACACAAGCTGTTGAAAACTCGTGAGGAGGAAATAGCCATCCTGAAGAGTCAAGTAAACAGCTTGAAGGATGGGGCAGCTCGCACAGATAATGAGCTGAAAAACGCCCAAAAGAAGACTGAAGAGCTCAAAGGCGTACAAAAACAGGCTGAAGGTTTCAAACTGCAGATTCAAGAGCTCCAAGCACAGGTGAAAACAGCCCGCGAAGAAGGCAAGTCTGAAGGTCGATGAACCTTCCTCACCAGCACGGTTAGCAGGAAATTCATTGATGCTTACCGACAAGAGCTGGTGGAGGCATATGAAAAGTCCTCTATCTACTTCGGAGTGATGGCTGGTGGCGCCTCAGAATGGGTTTATACAGTGGCCAACATGATCAAGGAGGAGATCGCTACGCTAAACGTCACATACACTCCCAACGCCATAGCACTTATCGACAAACTAACCCCCTTTAGCAGCTTTAAGGGCGACTGGACGCAACCAATCAACGCGAAGTGGTGGTTATCTTGTCAGAATCGAGCTGCCTTGTCTGCAG
>BMAC01001650.1:16900-44940 GCA_014905375.1 Phtheirospermum japonicum
GGGTACATGCCGAGCTAGAGACGCCTCTGGACGACCTGCTCCCTGAGCCAGAATCAACCACTACAAATCCTCCCGCTGCGACCCTGCCTGCTGAAACCTCCGGTCCAGAGTTACCTTCTCCCGCCACAAAACACAACACTTATCACAAACTTACACTTTCCACTAGCACGCCCTCATATAAACTTTCAGCGGGAGAAGTGCCCTCCGGTCCAGAGTTACCTTCTCTCGCTGCTCACTCTCTACGCATAATATTTTTTCAAGTGGCATACGTTCCAGCTTCGTGGCAAGACCTTTCCATTTGCATCTTTAAGTATATATGCCCCTCCTCGCAACACCTTCGTCACTTTAAATGTCCCAACCCAGTTTGGCTCCAACTTCTTAGTCATCTTCAATGCATCCGCCCTCTTCCACACAAAATCACCGACCTTGAAACAGCAGTGTTTAACTCGCTTATTAAAAGCAGCTTATACTCTCTATTTATAATGTTCAACCCGAGCTGCAGCTCTCTCTCTTATCTCATCAATTGTCTCAATCGCCCCTCGAGACAATCTCTCATTCTCCTCCACATTAAAAGTTATCAATCGTTGCGAACCTCCAACTATCTCCGCTGGAATGACCGCATCCATCCCATAAACCAAGCTGAACGGCGACTCCCCCGTGGTAGTTCGGGGAGCCATTCGATAAGCCCATAGAACCGACGCGAGCTCTTCTTCCCAAATTCCGCCTGTTTTCTCCAATCGCAGCTTAAGTCCCTGCACAATTATTCGATTAGTAACTTCCACTTGTCCATTGGTCTGCGGATGTGCCACAGAAGCAAATCGTTGCCTCATCCCCATCTCTTTACACCACTTTTGCATTTTTCTGCCATTAAACTGAGTTCCATTATCCGAAACTAACACCCGCGGTACTCCAAACCTAAAAAATATGTTATCAAAAATAAAGTCCATTATGTGTTGCTCGCTTATCCCTGTAACGGCTTCAGCCTCCACCCACTTTGTAAAGTAATCAACTGCCACCACTAAGTACTCTTTGTTGCTCGGGGTCTCTGGAAAAGGACCCACAAGATCGATTACCCACTACGCAAATGGACACGGTGAGCTCATAACCATCATCTCTTCAGCCAGTATATGAATAACCGGAGCATGCATTTGACACCTCTTACACATTCGAACCAGCTCGCTAGCCATAGTTTTCATCCCGGGCCAAAAGAAACCAGCTCGCAACGTTATGCCCAGCAATGCCTTTCCCTTCGCATGGTCGCCACAATACCCTTCATGTATCTCTTTCAATACTTCCGCTCCTCGCTCTATATCTAAAAACTTCAGAAAAGGTCCAAAGCGTGACCTTTTATACTGTTCTTCATGTATTACACAAAAACAAGCTGCTACTCTGGCCTCCTTCGTCGTTAACCTCTCTGCCCCTTCTTTTGCTTTAACTAATACTTCCCAAATAGGTGTACGCCAATCGTCCCTTTCTTCAAGTTCCATAACCTCTTTACCCCTTTCCACGCTACTATGCTCCAGCTCCATCAATGTAACTGTCTGAGTATCACAAGTCCCCAGGGCCCCTGCTATTCTAGCGAGCTGATCGGCACGGGTATTCTCAGCTCACGGTAAATGCTCCAGCTTGAATTCATCAAAACGTGTTATCTCTTCACGCAACTTATTCAAATACACAGCCATCCGCTCTTCCTTAGCCTCAAAAGATCCATCGAACTGACGAGCAATCAGCTGGGAGTCAGTATACGCCCACAACCTCCGTGCCCCAAGGTCGCTCGCCATCTTGATACCTTGCAATACAGCTTCATACTCTGTCTCATTATTGGATGCTTTAAATCCTAGCTTGATCGCAAACTCCAGGTTTTCTCCTTCCGGGCTAGTCAATACAATACCCAGCCCTGCTCCCGATGCCATAGTTGAACCATCCGTATACAGGGTCCATGCTTTCACTTCCTTATCCACCTCAGCTGGCTTCGCCATCTCTTGTAAAAAGTCTTCTAACACCTGCGCCTTAATAGCCACCCTTAGCTCATAAACTACATCATATTCACTCAACCCTACAGCCCACTTCACCAACCTCCCCGATACATTAGGATTACCTAGAACCTGCTTGAGAGCTAGGTTAGTACGTACCTTCACTCTATGACTCAAGAAATAAGGTCTCAACTTCCTCGCTGTACAAACCAACGCAAAGCCTCCCTTCTCCAGCTCGGTATACTTCAACTCAGCTCCGTGTAGCATCCTACTAATGTAATAGATAAGCTTTTGCGTGCCCGCCTCTTCTCTTATCAACACAGAACTTACAGCGACCTCTCTTACATATATATATATATAATCAAGTCCTCTCCAGGCATAGGTTTAGCCAATAATGGTATCTCCGCCAAGTATTTCTTTAATTCCTCAAATGCACTCGCAGCTTCCTCTGTCCACTCAAACTTGGATCCTTTTCGAAGCGCCCTAAAAAATGGGATGCCCTTTTCCGCCGACCTAGAGATGAAACGACTGAGACCTGCCATCCGACCTATAAGTACCTGAACATCACGTACTGTGCGAGGATGTGGCATCTCCAAAATAGCTCACACCTTTTCTGGATTAACTTCAATGCCTCGCTCTGTCACCATATATCCCAAAAACTTCCTAGACCTTACGCCAAACGCACATTTTTTCGGATTGAGCTTCATCCCGTACTGCATTAATATAACGAATGTCTTCTTCAAATCCTTCACATGGGATTCAACTCGCTTGCTCTTAACCAGCATGTCATTAACATAAACCTCCATAGTAGACCCCAGCAGATCTTTAAACATGCGATCCACCAGCCTCTGATAGGTCGCTCCTGCATTCTTCAATCCAAAAGGCATGGATACAAAACAATACGTACCCGTAGAAGTGACAAAACTTACTTTGGGATGATCTTCCTTTGCAAGAGGTATTGGGTGATACCCCTGTGAAGCATCCATCATGCTTAACATCTCACACCCTGAAGTAGAATCCACCAACTATTCAATTCGAGGCAAAGGATAATGATCCTTCGGGCAAGATTTATTTAGGTCACGAAAATCCAAGCACATCCTCCACTTCTGAGCTGGTTTTGGCACCATCATAACATTAGATAAATACTCAGGGAATTAAATCTCCCTTATGTGGCCAGCTTTCAACAATTTTTGCACCTCCTCTTCAATTATTTTATCCAATTCCGACCAAAAATGTCTCTTCTTCTTCTTTACCGACCTCACCTCCGGATCTGCATTTAAATGATGTTGCGCGACCTCCGGTGACACCCCAGTTAACTCTCCATCTCCGAACGCAAATACATCCCTAAACTCTCTTAACAGCCCGATCAGCTCGTGCCTCAGCATTTCAGGCATTAGGGTCCCTACCCTTGTGGTATACTCTGGGCGATCTTCTTCTAACGAAATCTCTATCAGCTCTTCATTCGGTTGAACAGAGTTTTACTGCTCCTTCATTTTCTTTACATTAAGCACTCCCTCTGGCTGTTCGTCACCCCTTTTGCACTTATTCTCCCTCAGTCCTTTCCTAACTGCCAACTGATAGCATGATCTCGCAACCTGTTGTTCTGCGATGACTTCTCCTACTTTGTCACCCACTAGATACTTGATGCTCATGTGATAGGTCAATGTTACCGCTTGGAACATATTAAGGGCAGGTCACCCTAATATCGCATTATAGGCCGACCTCCCTCGGATGATCAAAAACTTCAAGCTCTTCTTCACTCGTGATTCATTTTTTCCCAGTACCACCTGCAACGTCGGCTCGCCCTCTGTATTCACATGTGCCCCATTGAAAGCATATATGGGCGTATTCACATAACGCACCCTTTTCTCCACCTCCATTTGTTCGAGATAATCCGTGTATGTGATGTTTACCGAGCTTCCATTATCCACAAAAATTCTGCCTACGTCGTAACCTGCAATCTCTGCCTCAATCACCTATGCATCGTTATGCTCTTCCTGCATCCCGCGCCGATCATTAGGGCCGAAAGAAATGACTGGCCCCACAACCTGTGGTTGCCTGCTCACAATAGCGACCGGCCACGTTCCTGAACAAGCTGACTTAACGTGCCTTTTTTGCGTATTATTAGAATCACCATCCGTTGGTCCACCCGAAATCATGTTTATCCTTCCTCTATTCCTTCGTGGACCATCATGTCCCTGATTCCCCTGTTGTCGTTGTCTCGCGACCTGTTGCTGGGGCGGACCTCCTGGTGGTGGTGGTGGAGGTAGCGCTCGCCCCTGTTCCTTTGGCTCCCTCTCCTTATAAATCACCTCTTTCAAGTGCCCCGCTCTTATAAGCCTCTCTATCTCTTCCTTGAGGTGCCTGCATTTTTCTGTGAAATGTCCATAGTTATTATGAAATAAGCAAAAGGAGGTACTTTTGGGATAAGTAGGGATAGGTGTGCGATCCTCTGGCCATTTTATAGCATTGGGCACCAGACGCTCCATAATACCGAACATCTTAGCTCGCGGATACGCCAATGGGGTGAAATCTTCCTCTCTCCAATCCTGCATACTCTCCTCCGTCTTTTTAATAATTACAGAGCTCGGGCTCAAGAGCCCGCGCACTATTCTTCTTGGTTCTCTCCTCAGCTCCCTTCTAGATCCGCTTTCTCCCACATCCCCAACTTCCCTACCAAAACATGCTCGATGTTCTTCTTCAGCTTCCTCCACTTGTACGTACTTATGACATCTCTCGAGAACCTCGTCATAGGTCCGTGCCTCCTTCTTAACCAGTGACTTGCGTAAATCCTCTCTTCTTAACCCCTGGTGCAAAGCTCCGGCCTTCATCTCATCAGTGGCAGCGGGTACCTCCAAAGTGGCGCTGGTGAACCTATTGAGATATTGCTTAAGTGTCTCGTCAGGTCGTTGAACCATGGTAAAAAGCGATTGTGCCATCTTCGCACTCTGCCTCACGCTAGAGAACTGCTTCAAAAAAGCAGCTCGCAATATTTGATAACTGGTAATCCTTCCTCATGGGAGCTGGTAGAACCAATTTTGCGCGATCCCTCTCAAGGTGGATACAAAGGCCCGACATGCCACTGCATCCGTGTAACTGTGTAACATTCTCGCATTTTCAAAGAGTTGTAGGTGCTCGATTGGGTCCGTTGTTCCCCGATATTGAAATTCTAATGCCTTATAACTTTTAGGCATTGTTGTGTGCATCATATCCTCTGAGAAAGGATGTCCCTCGTCCTAATCAAATTTCTCCCCATGTACTCGCTTTTGTAACTTCAGCATAGCCTCCTGCAAATCTCTAAAGGCCTTATTCTGTGGCCATATCTCGTTTTCCCTCCTTTCCTTCCTTAAATCCACTGCCACTCTTCTGAGTTTTCTCTTGAGACCTACCATCCGTATCCGAGGTATGGGTCTCACTTTCACTGACGTGATTACTGTATCAGCGACCTCTACGCTTATAATGGCTTCGCTTCACTTTCACTCCCTTCCCTCTCCGCTTATGAACATAAGAATCATTGGATGAGGTAGAACTATAAGCATCTTCATCTTTCCGCTTACTCCGTCCTCTCTTTTGAGACAGTCTCTTAGACAGAGATTCTTCATTTTGTTTTACTCTCCTGATCACCGACTCTTCCTCTTGCTTGCTATCCACTCTATCACCCTTTTCTTTCCCAGTACTCAGCTCGCCTGCTAAGTACCTGCGTAACTCATCCTGCTTCTCTAATGGCACAAAATCCATAAGCCCTTCCAAAAACCCCTTCTTCATTTGGTAGGGCCCCTCCTTCGGCAAGTCTTCCCCCTCTTTCGTCCCTACGTGGATCGATTTCTGCGTTTCCATCTCCGGTGTCTTTGTCCCTAAACCTTCCACAAGCCATTTTCCCTCACGCTTCTTGGGAGAGGGCGGCGGTGTATTACCAGTGCCCTGAATTGCTGGATCCACCTGAGAGGGTGTTTGTCCATCCCTTGTCATATCTTGTTCGTTGGTATCCGCCAATCTATTCTTCTTCTTTTTGTTGTTCAGCACAGAACCATAATGCAAGGTCCTAGGAATTATGTTACCGTCCTTCTTGTTTTGCTTCTGAAATCTCTCACGCCTTTCGCTCAAGGACTCGTTGTCCCTCTTTCCCACAGACGGCGCCAATTTGATAAGTCCAAAAAGTTGGGCTACCAAATAAAGGGGGTACTAAACTCAAAAGAGATCAGCGACCTGAAGTAGATCCTGGATACATCACAGCGACCTGCCAAATCCTCCGTAAGTCTCCTGGCGACCTCCCTTGTCCTGCAAAACAACGCCTCAAACGGGCCGGATTTCGAGCCCGTTAAGGTCCTCCGACGCTTAAGTTAATAAGCGAAAATCACCACTCAACACTCTCTTCAACTATAATAATAATGCGATATCGACTTAATAATCTTATAATGAGGGGCACATGCCTCCTTTTATATAGAGATTGGGGAAGTGTCCCTCAATCTAGGGTTACCTTCTATAACCACAATTCCATTCATATCACAACTCTACAATCGACTCCCAATCGGGACTCTCCCCGCATATTAAGTTCCCATACATAACAAATCTCTTTAATAAAACAGGCTTGGGCCCTTTATACGACCCACGAAAGGCCATATACACGAATCACCTTAAGCCCACAGGCGTAGCATTCACAAGACCCAACAACGAGCTCAAGTATACAGCTCAAACCATAAGAGATCACGACCCTATATGAGAACTCATCCCCATACTACAGGTCGCTACTCTACACAAACCAGCTCGCTCACTCCATAAAGACACAATTCAGCTCGCCCATCTCCTAGGAGGAACACTCTCTCCTAGAAATGAGGTCGCTTACCAAAAATACCCTCATACAACAAACAATATCACGTAAGGACATTTTGGTCCGCATCAGAAGCAGAGTTGGAATCTGCGATTATTGCGGTCGAGGAGGCTGATTAGAGAGGCTGGAGACGGATTTAGCTGGAATTCGACTCGACTTATGTGGTGGAGCTGTTGGTAAAGCGTAGCATGGATGTCCTTTGGCGCTTCCTAGCTCGTTGGCGTCGAATTTTTTTCATCACTACCTCGATCGAGTTCATGGTTTCGCATGTTTATCGAGAAGGCAATCACGCTGCTGATGCGCTATCCAAATCCGATTCTCCCCATTACGAATGGTTTACTTCGCCTACGGCGTTCCTCCTAGATCTGGTGAACGATGATATTTTGGGTAAAAAAGCGTTCTGTTCATCAAGATCATGAGATCAGCCCCTCCGATGGCAGTCTAATCTCGGTTCGGCAGAGAACCTTTGTATTGCTGCTCTACAGATCACGACCAGCTTGTTGCAGCTTATTTTTACTCTTAGCCGGCTTGTGGCTCTTAGCGTTTTTTATCACTTTGTCCTATTCCTTCTACTACTGGCATGGGGAGGGTACTCTTTCCTCTACAAGGGTTTCTCCCACAAGAGTGGGTTTATCTCGAAAGTTTTTAATGAGGCCCGAACAGATGCCTCTAGTCAGGAAATGGACGTCATGATTTTTTAATAATATTTTCGTACTTTATTAAAAAAATCTTCATAAAACCAGAAGTGTGTGTGCGCACGCGAAAATAAAAGCTAGGAGTAATTAGGATATTGAAATCTAATTCTTACTCTCGTACTTTCCGTGCATAGAGTACCTCCGTTCGGAGTTCAACTCGGTCTAGATAGTCTTTTTTACCACGGACTTTCCATAATAGCAGAATTCATCGACAAGCACCTCAACGATTTGTTGCCACATTTTAGGAGCTCCTGCAATTTTTTTTAGAAGAAATCAATTGGGCCTTTCTTGGCTTTTAAATCTGTTGAGAAGAAAGCAATGGTCATATGCAAACAATTTGAAATATCAAAATTGCCCCTCAATTGTTGTTTGCATTAACAAAATAACCCTTCTAAGAACAATGTGCTTGGAACGTGATGAAATTCTCGGCTAAAAAATCACCGCCGATACATTTTATTGGCTAAGTGTAATAACCATAAGATTGGGAGATTAAAGTGTAAAAGAAAATCGTATAACAGAATGTAAAACTCGAAAACTTTAGGCGGTAAGGTGTTTTTTCCTAAATATTAATAATAAATAAGGGAAAACACTTGTGTTAGGCCATCTGACCCGATACTATAATGTATTGGTTTTTCTACTATGATATATTGGTTTTTGTACTTGAAAATATTGACTTTTCATAAATTCCTAACTCGTACTATGATGTATTGGTTTTTATAGTATGATGTATTGGTTTTTCACTATAATGTATTAATTTTTGTAGTATGATGTACTGGTATGATATTTTGGCCTAATCCGTTAGTTCGGTCTCATAAAATTGGAGCCCATAAATAAGCTGGCAGTGGATGATTAAAAATTTTTACCAAAACAACCTAAAAATTTCATTTAGAATGAATAACTCATAAGCTCCTAAAAATAGTTATAGGCAGACCGTGAATCCAATACTCCAATTTACAACTCCCAGTCCAATCCAAGAGCCTTTTTATACATTATCTCACTCATCCCATCTTCCTCCTTACCTTCCTACAACTCGTGGGGATCTCACTCTATAAAAGGCTTCATTCTATCTTCTCTTCATTAAACGTGACAATACAGTTATAACTAGCCGGTTAATTAACCGTCGGTTAATTTAACCAGTTTAAGGTTAACCGTAACCTAACCGGCTGAGAACCAGTTAAGGTTACGGTTAAACCGGTTAACCGAACCGGCGGTTAACCGGAAAACCGGTGGTTAACCGCCGGTTTTTTTTAAAGTAGTCGATCTACTGCGGGATCGACTGTAGGACAGTGAGTTTTGGTTTTGGGAAGGCAGTCGATCATTTAGTCGATCGACTGCGTAGCAGTCGATTTTTCTTTTTTTTGGGAAAAAATAAGTTTAAAAAAAATAAGGACTTGATTTTAATTCAAATATTAAAAATTAAAATTTTAACTTTTAATATTAGAATTAACTTGCCTACGTATTTATCAGAATTAGTAACACCATCGGATTTTTTTGTAACCGATGTCGGTTCAAAAACTCCTAAATAACTATCTAATTCCATTGACCGACTAGCACTAGCCCTTTACCGTTTTCGTTTAGTATCTTCAAGCAATCGCATATATGGGGCTAGAGCTCCTCGAGGGTCGTTGGGTCTTATAGAAGTGACGGGGGAAGGGGAAGGTGACACATTAACATCACTAGAAGATGAAGATTGATCGTAATCATTAAAAGTTTCAATTAAAAGTAGTTGTGCTTGGTGAGCAACACTAAGAGGGCTAGGAATTGGTAGTCTACGAGATTCTAAAAAAGGTGTTAATGCATCATAATAAATTTTAAGTAAATTTTGAAGACCCTCCATCCGATAATCCAGGTCTAAAATTTTTACAATCAAAAAAACATCGGGAATGTAATGAAAATATTTGACCCATTTACTCCACATCTCATCGATAACATCACCTAATCCAGGGTTATCGAGTAAAGCACTACAAACAAGTACTATTTGAATACAATGATCAACAAGTATTGAGGAGGTAGGATAATAAACACCGGATAAAGCCACGGTGACATCGTTAAAAAATTTTAAAAGGGATATCATATTATAACAATCATCCCACATATGCAAAAAACAAAGCGAAATAGACATCTTCATTATTAAAAAATGTACAATGCATATCTATATTCAAATGTATCATTAAGTAATTTATAAGTAGAGTTCCAACGATTTGACACATCTAATGAAAAAAAATTTTGATGCAGTTGATTGGCTTTGCAAAATCTTCGCCATTTTTTGAAGCGAATCTTGGTTTTGTAGATAAGATATAGCACTCCTAATCGGTTGAATTTTAGATTTAAAAAGAGTTAAACCATCTTGAACACATAAATTCAAAATATGACAAATGCATCTAATATGAGAAAATTTGCCGCCAATAGCGGATGCACAAGTAATTTTTAACAATTCTAAACTAGCCGTATTAGCGGCGGCATTATCAAGTGAAATTGAAAAAAAATTGTTAGTTAAATGATACTCGGACAAAACAGTGGAGATTTTTTTCGAAATATTCACCGCCGTATGTTGGCTATCGAATTTTCTATATGCAATTAAATGTTTTTGAAAAGTCCAAGAATTATCAATCCAATGGCAAGTAATTCCCATATAATTATGATTTTTAAAATGATCCGACCAAATATCCGAATATATAGAGACACTATGAGGCAAACTATCAAATATTGAAATCAAATTCAATTTATACTCACCGGTCTTCAATATCGCGAGTTAATTTGTTTCGTGAAATCTTTTGGCTACATGGATTAAATGCACCCCTAGTATAATTTTCATAATGACTACTATGCGCATGATTAAAAGGAAGACTCAAAACGGAAACAAATTTTGTAAGAAATTTTCTATGATTATTTTCGGTATATTGAAATAAAGTAGAAGAACTCTTACCTTGGCCGCCGGTCCCGCCGGCGACGGTAGATGAAGATGAGAAGTTTAGTTGTGTTTGAGAACTACCGGCGTCGTATTTGTCGGGATGCTTATTCTCCATGTGGTATTTGAGCGACCCGTAGCCTTTATTATTTTTAGAACCGAAGGGGTAATTAGATTTGCAATAATTGCATTGCGCTTGAGATTCGCCGTTGATCGTGTTTTTTGTGAAATGCAATCGGAAGATGGGGGAAACAAATTCCCTCGGTTTTGATTGAGGTGGCGGCATATCACCCGTCGCTTCCTCCTCATCTTTATCTAAATTGACGGCCGCTTCTTCTTCATTGGAGATCGGTAATTCCTCTTCAAAATTGATTTTTTGCGAGTCAAAGTTGATTTGATTATATAGGTTCTCAACTTCTTCTGCCGTCATCTCGTCGGAAACGTAATCTCCGGAGACGGCCGAAGATTCTCGTTGAGATCCTCGACCTTAACGAGAAGAGGTTGGAGTGTTGGTATTGACATCACGGGAAGAGCTTGCCATAGTAATATTATAAAAGAGAATTAAGTAAAACGAGATTAGGAATGAATAACAAGAATATTATTGATAATATTATTTCTTGCACAAATTAGAAACTTGACTTCTTTAAGCTTGAAAATATAAGAGAAGAAGAATAATAGAAGAATTGGTGTGAGGATTGGTGTTGGAGAGTGGGGTATTTATAGGTGTCAAAATCTGCAAAAATTAAAAATTAAAAAACTATTGTATACCGGCGGTTAAACCGCCCAACGGCTATTTTCTTTTGAATTTGGGCCATTGATCATCAACGGATAGTTGATCTCAACCGTTGATTTTCAACGGCTAGTCCACAGACCAGTCGATCGACTGGTCACTTTTTTTTTAATAAAAAACCGGTTAACCGCGGCGGTTAAAGTTAACGGTTTGGTTAATCGTAACCTAACCTCCGGGAACTGGTTGACGGTTACGGTTTCAACCGTGACCGCCAGTCAACGGTTAACCGTAACCGGTCAACCGGTTAAAAACCGGCGATTAGGCGTTAACCGTAACCGATTGTGCACCTCTACTCTTCATTGAGTTTTGGCAGCAAAAACTAACATCGATCACGTATACAAGTCAAATAAAATAGATAAATAAATAAATAAATTTCAAGAAATTATTAAGTCATTGAATCTTAACACCAAGCCTCTCAAAATTCTTGATGAACCTCTGGTATTCATATATGCTGGGAGTCTTTTGAGTTATATATATATATATATATATATATATATATATATATATATATATATATATATATTATATAATATATAATATATATATATATATATATACTAGTTTAACACCCGTGTATTATACGGATTTATAAAAAATAAAATATAAAAAATATTTGTGAAAATTACAATGTTTTAAATTTAAAATAAAAAACTGAAAGGATGTGTTCTCGACCCTGTGTCCTTTTCAATTTATTAATTATTATAATTATTATTTAATATTATATTTTAATTTTTAGATTAAGTTCGTTAATAATTATATTTACATACTTATAAATTCAAAACAAGTCACATATTCAATCTGTCTCTAATCTATATTAATTAATTATTATTAACTCATTTTATATTTTTATGTTTAGATTAATTTTTTTAATAATTATAGTTACATACTTTGAAAAATTCAAAAGKTGTCATACTCTCAATCCTTCTAAAATTGTGCCATTGTCTAATAAATATTAATTAATTATTATCATATAATTTTGTTTTTTTATATTTAGATTGAATTCATTACTAACATTTAGTTACATACTCCAGTTATTGTAAATATATCATAATTTACCTATACATAATATTTAAAATTTTAAAAGTAAATAATTTCAACTTTTATATTTAATTATTTTCATAAATAGGTTTTTTTTGTAATTAAAATTATTTTATATGTAATTTGTATTTTAGTTAAAATAATTAATTTAGATTTTTTCTACTAATTATATATGACTTGTTTATATTTTTATATTAAGAGAATAAAAGAAAGTTATTGAATTAGAAAACACATAATAAAAGAAAACTATTAAGTTGGCAATTTATTACATGCACCTGAGTGCAACTTGATAGGTGCACCTTTAAACACTTATTCTCATTCAGTTATATTTGATGATATATGACAGTTGTACGTGATGATATATGGTAGTTATACGTGATGCTATGTGAAAAAAAATTAGAATTCAGGGTTTAGTTTTACATTTTAGGGCATTTTTAGATTTTAATTTTCCATTTTAAGGTTTAGTTTTTCATTTTTTTATTTAATTTTCCATTTTAGGGTCCCGACAATAATCTATCATTCTACCAGTTATATGTGATGATATGTGTTAGTTATATATGTAATGATATGTGTCAATTATAAGACTGAACTTGTCGAATATCCATTCAGCTGATCTCTCGAAGCACTTGTTTCTTCAGGCTTGAAGCACGAAAAATAATTCAGATATAAACAGACACCTCAACCGACGATCAATTGATAAGCCAGAGATGAAATGCAAGAAATGGACATCTTTGAAACAGCTTTGGCTCTCTCCACAAGACCAGCAGCTATACATACACACATTTTTATATGTAAATGCAGCTCATAAACACTGGAGCTTCAATCTTCCAAGATTTTATAAAATCGGAGAGAAATGGAAGCAAAAGCAAACTCATGTGGGATGAAAATTGTGATTTTTTTTTGTTTAAATAAAATAAAATCACTTTCACAATGTTCAAGGTGCAAGATTAAATCAGCTTTACTAGTACTTTAACGGCAAATTTATATTCATTTCAACAAATGATTCTTGTTAGCAATGGAGTTGTTATAAACTAACATAATAATCCACAGTACCAAATTACAATTCGACACTCATTATTTTATACAGGTACCAAAAAATCTTGTGACACGACCGTCCGTATTGAGATATCCCCCGGGAAGACAGAGTACTACACCCCGATTTGCGATGACAATACCAAGCCATACCATGGTCAAGTTTTTAACAAAAACCGTATAGTCACCTTATAGACTGACTCAAACTTCAATGGGCGTTTTCTATTATTTTTGCAATTAACTTTATAGACTGACTCAAACTTTTATAAGTTATTCTTTGGAAAAAGGATCACTCTTAGAAATATAAAATTTTTATAACAATTTACCACAACCTATTTGTTGTTTTTGAAAGTGTGATGCATAAAAGCATATTTTTAAACACATAGAAGCCCGAAAATATTCTATGAAAAAAAAAGTAAAATGCAAATTACAAGCAAATTCTTGCGACCAGCACCATACTCATCAGAAAAATTGCATACAATCACTATAATTTTAGCATATCCACAATATAATCTTAACAAATTTCATAAAAATCATATATAATTATTCAAACTGAATCAGAAGCATATCCAATATATTACCAAAGAAAGTTGCAATAAAATCATATAATCATAGCAAACTGAATAAGAAACATTTTCACAATATTCTCAATATTCTCATAGCAATAGGAATAAAAAAATATATAATCAAAGCAACATGAATAAGAATCATGTCTACAAATATTGCATAACATCCCCAAAATTTTAGCATATCCAAAAATAAATATCTCTTTCACTTTTATTCAAATCTTCTGTCATCTCAATTCGTCTTCGAACGAACAGTGATGAGAACTTTGCCGTCTTCTTCAGCTCATTCTTGTTCCTGCGCACCATTTGGTGGGTTTGAGCAACTAACTTTTTCTGCACATATGCAATAATATCACCAAAAAAATTATATAATTTAATGGCTATACTTAAAACCAGAAAGATTGCATGAAATACTATTCTATTTTAGCATATCTATAAAAGAGTCACGACAAATTCGACAAAAATTATAAGGATAGACAGTTGTCATAACATACGTCACCATGCTCTGTGACATTCTTACGACGGGCATCGACCAAGACATCCTTCCCTATCCTAAATGACTTGCCATCCACTGCGTCAGATGGCTGCTCATTGATGACATCCTAGCAAAGTATAAATATTAGAATATAATTTAATTTATAGCACACTTTGGCATTGTTCTATATTTTCCAATCCAACAGTTATATTCAGCATATGATTAATCATATTGTAGCATGCTCTAAAGTAAACTGCTTAATATGGTTTTCCACAGCCACATTGTTAGCACAATATTAAATATATTCTAGCATACTATTAATTATGTTGTAGCATGCTTTTAAAAAAAAAAAAAAACAGCATACTGCTTCATACATTCTTACACAAAATCATTCTAATGTTGGAGTTTAGCTTCTTTCAGTTATATATAACATAATGCTAACTTTTATTCTTAGCACACTGTTAAATATATTCTATCAAATTTAAAGTAGGCATAGTATTAAGTATATTGTATCATGTTCCAAAGTCAAGTTAGCATACTTCTTAATATTTAAACCACGGTCACATTTAAATATATTCTAGCATATTACAATTAAGAATACTATTATTTATGTTGTAGCATGCTTAAAAAAAACAGTTGTCACGGTTAAATATGATTAATCATACTATAATATTATTAATCATATTATTTATGTTGTAGCATGCTTTAAGCATATATTTTTACCAGCACAAAATCTGAAAGAGTTGTGATTTGCTGTATATTTTTAGCATGCTTCACATATGTTTAAGCAAGCTACTAAACCACCTATAATTTTCACCAGAAAAATACTTCAAATAAGTTTAAGCATGCTACTAAACCACATATAATTTGCACCAGAAAAGCATGCTCCAGTTACCAACATGCAGTTAATTAATTTTCACCAGAACAATGCTAAATATAATTTTTTTTTTAATAATAATTAATTACAGCATTCAAGTAAAGGTTATGAAACTGTCTGACATTCTATGTCAATTTTGTTAAATGCATAAAGTATGTGTGAAATTTGTGTCCCCAGCAGATGAAAGTTGATAAAACATCAAAAGAAATATGATTTAACTAATGGGCTCATTTAAGATCTATAATAGCATAATTAACCCAGAATTGACAATTCATGTATTGCATTTAATCTGCAAATTGACAATTCATTAACTGCCATAACTAACCATTAACCCACAATTAAACTGACAATGAATTAAGGTGTCAAATGGGCTCATTTAAGATCTGTAATAGCAAAATTAACCCAGAATTAGCATGTAAGTTTTATGAAACTGTCATCGACATTATCTTACAAACCCTAAAAATGCAAATACAGCTAATTATCTTAACAACATAATCATCATCTTTCTTTTATTGTTTGAGCAAACTTATTCCAAAATCAGCAACCTAAATAACTGAATATGATTCTATATATATAATTAGCATTACTCTTGGAAAATAAGCAACAAGGTTTAAATAGAAGCATCAGAAAGAAGAAATAGCCTACAGTTAATATACATCTTGTAATTTTACCACATTCCCCAATTATTAGCATGCACTTAATTTTTTTTACCAGATTTAATTATTCATTTCAGAAACAATAATGAAATTAGCAAATTCTACACATAAGATTAGCAATCTATATTTTAGCATGCTCCAAATATGTTTAAGCATGCCACTACACAACATCAATCGAAATAACTTGGCATACACCAAGTGATTTTTCCATTCTCCATCTATAATGCGCAAGATTCATATAAAAAAATGACAAACTATGAAATTTGTTCGAGCATAGACACATTCTTCATGAAAATCTAAACGATATAAGGTTTGTCAGAAGGTAAATCAATGATTATTATATAAAACTATTTCGTATAAAAACCAGTTCATCAGAAATCGATAGATTTTTAGCATAAAAGAAAACCTTTTCAACTTTCATAACAAAAAAATTTCTAAACCCTACATTAAAAAACCATATCTCGTTAACAAAAAAAAAAAATCTAAATACCAGGAAAATCCATTCAATAGGGAACATCGAACAAAAATCAAAAATATAAAATAAATAGGAGATATATTTAACCTCTCGTCCTTAGCTTTCTAGCACTGCCCATAGAATCACCTCCCAGTGCTGATTCCCCATACTTGGTGTAACACACGCCAACTAATGATTCTATGTGACTCCGAAAAACCTAACCTTAATGTTAAAAAAATTCGGTTTTAAGGACATGCCCCGCTTTACTCTTGTTAGGAAGGTGAGATCTTCGAAATCGCCTTGCTATTTCGCGTGGGAGGGACGGCGAGATTTCTCTAGGATGCTTTGATTTGCTGTTATTTGGTGAAGAATCTCAGAAGAATACGAGATTTTGTTCCATGGCTGAAGACCCGCGTGGAGAATGATAAAGGTCGAAGATCTCGTGTCATATAATTAATATTCCTACCTTATATATAACAATGAATTATGGTCGTTAGATCGATAGATTTTAAATACTGAGATTTGTTCTCAGTTTTCACATATGGTCTGGTTTCCACAAGCCCTACATATATATATATATATATATATATATATATATATATATATATATATATATATATATATATATATATATATATATATATATATATATATATATATATATATATATATAGGGTTGGGTTCCGATGAGAATGGGTCTGTGGGTGAGAAATGAGAATGAATCATATAACTAATCTAATCTAATGGGTTAGATTTAATCAAACAAATTAAAACCTAAACATAAACCCAAATAGACTCTGGGCCGATATGCTTAGAAAATTACGGTCCCAAACCTAAGCCCACCCGCTGCGAAACACCCCTGCGAAACACCCGCTATGAAACCTTGGCGAAAACCGAATCCATGCAACCCGCGAGACCTAAAACAACATCCCTCTCTACTTCACTCTTCGATCAAGACAAAGAATTCTTCGATCCCACTCTTCTAGGTTTTATTCAAAAATGATTCTATCCGAATTTGGGGAAATTTTCTGATTTTGGAGGCACGATACTATTCGATTTCATTGGTAATCTAAAATCAACTCGCCTATAGATTTTGAACACGAGATCTTCTTCAATTTGATTTGGTTTCTACGAGTTTCAACAATTTGAGACAGATTAGGTTCGATTTGATTTTGCTTGCACACCAATGTCTTCGATTTTGGATGAATCAGGTAATATTTTTTTTAAATTAGGTCAATTCATCTAATTATAACAGTGCATCTGATTTACAAACTCGCCTGATATGTGTTTAAGCTAATTGTTGTCTATTTTCTCCACAACTCAGTGTCAGTTTTTGCACATTAGCTTGTTACCTTGTGCACGTTCGTACTGAATGGTGTTTTGCACGTGTCGTGAAGTCTTAAAAAAATCTGTGTTTGTCGTCGTCTGATGTGGTTGTGTCTGATTTTTTTTGTGCACAACTCAGTGTCAGTTTGTGCACATTAGTTTGTTACCTTGTGCACGTCCGTGCTGAATGGTGTTTTGCACGTGTCGTGAAGTCTTAAAAAAATTGTGCTTGTCGTCGTCTGATGTGGTTGTTGTCTGATTTGTTTTGTGCACAACTCAGTGTCAGTTTGTGCACATTAGTTTGTTACCTTGTGCACGTCCGTGCTGAATGGTATTTTGCACGTGTTTTGAAGTCTTAAAAAAGGTGTGCTTGTCGTCGTTTGATGTGGTTGTTGTCTGATTTGTTTTGTGCACAACTCAGTGTCAGTTTGTGCACATTAATATGTTACCTTGTGCACGTCCTTGCTGAATTGTGTTTTGCACGTGTCGTGAAGTTTTAAAAAAAAATTATCATGTTATATGTGGCATGTATTGTTTTGTGCACTGATTGAATGCGAGCTTTTGCAGGTGATGTTGAATGTTCTTCCCACAGTTGTGAGCATGTTCGATAAACTATGGTCATGAGACCTAGCTCTACAAAATATTGGGTTCCAATATGTGAAGATTCGATTAAGCCTTATGTTAATCAGAAATTCAAAAGCTTGGATGAAGTTATACAGTTTTACAAGTCTTATGCCAAGGAGGTTGGTTTCGACGTCCGTCATAGCACAAAAATAAAATCACATGATGGTGTAGTTGTTTGGCAGTATCTACTGTGCTCAAAACAAGGTTACAAAAACAATAGTAACAGAAACCCACCTGGAGCAAAAATGGCAGCCACAACAAGTGTATCCCTCACACCAAAAAGAGCAGCAACACCAGTAGTTGTTGAACATCAAATTAGGCGTCGAGTAACAAATAGAGTTGGGTGCAAAGCTAGGTTCGTATTGAGATTGGATGGGAATAGTGGATACTTAGTCCATTTGTTTGAAGAGAAACATCACCATCCATTGGCTTCTAAAGAGTACTTACCATTCTTAAAAGAAAACCAAGCAATAAATGTAGGACATGAGAATTTTGTGTTGAATTGTATAAGGGTAAACATTGGTCCAGTGAAGTCTTTTAGATTGTACAAACAAATTGTTGGAGGCTACCAGAATATCGGTGCTACTAGTGTCGATTTCAAAACTACAAAAGAGACTTGTTAGCATATATTTCAGGGGCTGATGCACAGTTGGTTATTGACAAGTGTTATAGAAGACAAGAAGTCAGTTCAGCGTTCTACTTTGACTATGAACTTGATGAGTGTGACCGGCTAAAGAGAATTTTCTGGGCTGATCCCATTTCTAGAAAAAACTTTGCCGTGTTTGGTGATGTGGTGTCATTTGATGTAATGTACAGAACTAACAGGTACATATTGATTTTTCTGAAAACATTTAAATTTCATTATTTTTACAAATAATTGCTTGTGCACATTCATGTTTCACTCTGTGCACATTTATGTTTCACTCTATGCACATATATGTTTCAGTGTGTGAACATTTTATGTTTCAGTTCAGTGTCTGCACATTTATATTTTTAGTCTGTGCACATTTATGTTTCAGTGTGTGCATATTTATGGTTCATTCTGTGCACATTTATGTTTCAATTCATTGTGTGCACATTTATGATTTTAGTCTGTGCACATTTATGTTTCAATCTGTGCACATTCATGTTTCAGTGTGTGCACATTAATGCATTAATTTTTACACATTAAATCAATAAAAATTTCTTCTGCTACAAGGTACAATATGGTGTTTGCACCTTTCACGGGGATTGACAACCACAAAAAATGTGTCACATTTGCTGCTGCGTTGATAGCCAATGAAGATGTTGATTCTTATGTATGGGTCCTCAAACATTTCAAAAAGGCAATGGTGCATGAGCCAGGATACATCATTACTGACCAAGATCCCTCAATTGCAATTGCATTTTCGAAGGTGTTTGAGACTACAATACATCGAAACTGTATGTGGCACATCATGATGAAGGTGAGTGAGAAAGTTGGGCCTGTTTTAAGTAGTGATGAAAATTTCAATAAAAGGCTTAAGGATATCGTTTGGAATGAATACATAGAGCCTAAGGAATTTGAAAAAAAATGGAATGGAATCATGGAAGATTTTAATTTAGTAGATCACAGGTGGTTTCGTGATTTATTCAAAATACGCGAACAGTGGATCCCTGCATTTTTTAGGGATGTTTCTATGAGCGGATTACTGAGAACTACATCTAGATCAGAAAGTGAAAACTACTGGTTTGGCCATTTTACAAATCACCAGGACAGTTTAGTCGAATTTTTCATGCATTTCGACAGTGCTATGGATTCACAAAGAAACACGTCATCAAGTTTAAAAAGTGTGTGTGAGTCATATTTTGCTGATCTAAAGACGATATTAGCTTTGGAGAAGAATGCACGCTCTTTGTACACAGCATCATATTATTGAGGTGCAGAATGAAATTTGTGCAGCGTGTTTTAGTTGTAGAGTTTTACGTGTTATTGACAATGATGGAAATGTTGAGTGCGACATTCAAGATAATGGTAAGGTGTTTACAATAGTGCACAAATCTGATGGTAGTTGTTCTATGTGCTCATGCAAAAACTTTGAAAGATTTGGGTGGCTCTGCAGACACATTTTTGTTGTCTTTAAGGACTTAAACATGGATGTTATCCCACGAAAATTTTTCCTTTCCCGTTGGACTAAGAACGCAACTCTAAATCCAATGTTTCACATCAATGATGCCATTATCGAGCAATCTGCAAAAATCGATGAAAGAAAGTTGCTACTTAACAAATTGTAGTCTGATATACACTTATGTGTGGCATTGTCTGAGACAAGAACAGAGCTCCTTGTTGAGTTTTCAAAGGTTATCAATGAACAAAAGGTGAAACTTACAGTTGAGCAACAGGACGATTCATCTGCCGCAAGTAAAAAACAAAGAATTGAGACTTTTTGTGGATCTACACCTGTTGAAATTGCTATTCGTCCTCCTATGCAATTGAGAAATAAAGGGGGTGGGAAAAGAAAAAAAAACAGGCCAAGAAAAGTCGATTGATGAGAAGCAGAAGAAGGAAAAACAAAGGGTGTGCAAGACTTGTGGTGAAAGGGCCGGGCATAATACGAGAACTTGTCCAAAGAGAAAATAACAGGTTGTACATAGTAATAGTCAATGACAAAAAAATGCACAATTGTATTTTCTGTTTTCCTTTTTTTTTATCTCTAAAAGTTATACATACTTATTTGCACAAAAATTATAACTTGCAGGTGATTTGAGGAATGAAACAAAAAAGAGGAGCAGTTGGCAGAGTTGAAGACCATTCATATTTTTTTTTTTTATTACTCTTAATATTTCGAAGTAGGTTGTGCACAAACAAGTATGAATTTCTGCACAACAGATCAATCAATTTTGCACAATAGTGCAATAAATTGTGCACTGTGGTAATTAATGAATTCCTATTTTAGGTGATGGTCTTTTGGGCTTTTCGTACAAATTAATTGAAATATAGTTTTGTCTGAAATTCAGAAATAAAATAAGACCTTTTTGGCATTTTCTAAGCTGCAGTATTGAAGACCCTTCATATTATTTTCTTATTTTTATTACTCTTAATTTTTCGAAGTAGGTTGTGCACAACAAATCAATCAATTTTGCACAGTAGTGCATTAAATTGTGCACAGTGGTATTTAATGAATTCCAATTTAGGTGACAGTCTTTTGGGTCGTACAAATTAATCGAGAATATAGTTTTGTCTAAGATTCATAAATAAAACCTTTTTGGGGTTTTCTAAGCTCTGGTTTGGCAAAGCTTAATTAATTAAATATGTTTACATATTTTCTTATCGAACATCGACAACAGTGCTTAATTTGGATCTAATGACAAACCTTTTTGGGGTTTTGTCGGATTGTAATGATATCATTTACACAAATAATGCAATAACATATGCACAACCAAAAAGTGCAACCATTGAAGTTAAAATCTTGGAAACTTAAATATTTCTCTTTCCCTCACCAGGACAACTATTAAAAAAATTTAATATGCAAAACACAGCTTTTCCCAGTCGTAAAAGTTTTCTTCTACTTACGAACAAACCGAACAACAAAAATAGCCATCAAACATAATAAACATTATGTTCCAGTTTCTTCCTACTTAGACAAGAATTCTTACACAACAAAAAGAGACATCAAAAAAAAGAAAATAAGCATTCTGTTCTAGTTTTTTCTACTTAAAAAAGTATTCCTACAGAAGCCAAATAAAAATAAAACTCATCGACATGCAGATCATTTCTTCAATACAGACTTTCGTTCTAGTTTCTTTGCCTTGGAAATTGGGAGATACTGTTTCGCAAATTTCATGTTTACATCCTTCAAATCGTTTATCTCTGCGCATGCCAAGGTATGGCAATACTTCTTACGGATGCAATTCACCTTTTCTTTATCCCCCCCTTCTAATCTCACACGTCCAGTTGCCCTTCAATCCAACCCCCATGTATGTCTGCATGTGTCTCATGGTCAAAACACTGGAATCTGTGTTTTCTACCCCTGTTGTACATGGCATCTCAAGAAAATGTGGTTGAAGTTTTGAAATCACATTGGCGTAGTGGAACATGTTTTGTCCTCTTAGAAACTTCGAAAACACATCCTTCTGCAAAAAATAAATAAATAAGAATTTTTTGTGGACAAAAAAAACAAGGAAAATAATTTGAAAAAAAATGTTACAATGCTAAAGAATTATGTCTACACATTATTGTGCACATTTATGTTTCAATCTGTGCACATTTATATTTCAGTCTGTGCACATTCATGTTTTTAATGTGTGCACATTTGTGTTTCAATCTGTGCACATTTATGTTTCAGTGTGTGAACATTAATGCTTTAATTTTTACACATTAAATCAATAATGTGAGTTATTTTGCACATTAAAAAATTGCTTCATAATAAAAAACCAAAAACACCCCTAAGCCATTTTATTATATATTTTTATTATTAGGGAAACAAAGACACATAAACAACAAAATATAATTATGATGCACTAAGTAAATTCTTTAAAAATTGGTCTTACCAAACTCATAGCATATTCTTTATGTATTTTTGCATTCACGTCATTAGGTGCAGTGCTTTCCAGTATATCAAATTGTTTTGCCTTGATTAAAAAGCACATGACGTACGAGTAGTTTCCAGTGTGAACGGGGAAGAAAAACTGCAATATATATATATATATATATATATATATATAAACTAAATCGAAAATTAGTATAATGATATCGAATAACGTACCAGTGATATATCTTTTGTTTCAAACGTTTTCATCCTTTTCAAGTCTACATCCAAGGCCTGAGTAAACATCTGATATTTCTTTTCTTTACTATCAGCACCAACAAAAAGTAGCTGCACACACATGTAAAATTGTATAAAAGAATATTATGTATAATAATAAAGAAAAAATATGAAATATAAATTAAGTATTTCTAACCTTGTTATAAGGGCCAATGCTTGCAAAAAATCTACTTGGAGACGCCCAACCTTTCAACTTTTCATTGTCATTTAAAAAAACAGACCATAAATTCAATACACGACTATTCACTTGTTCACCTGCCCTTAAGCTTTGTAATACATCTCTTGAAACATAAAAATTATTTCTCTTGAAAATAACTTCACTCCTGTATTACAAGAACACATGCATTAAAAAATACGCAGAGAAAAAGATAAATAATAACAGTATATATACTAGTAAAAATATCTTATAAACACTATTAAAGACACATAAAAGTATATATAACTTACTGTTCAGCGTCAGCATTCTTCAAAACCCAGTTTGCAACCATTTTTTGATTTTCATCCAGCTTCTTCAATATATTTGTTCCCCTTATCTTGAATGGTGATTTCAATTTGCTATCAACTTCTCTCCTTTCTAACAGCTCATCCTCTGGTGTTAATCGCTTAGATCGTCTCATTGGAACATCTTGTACACCTTGAACATGTTCTGCAGCTGAAGGGGCATTAGTGTCATTCTCAGACTGGGTAATGATCTCTGGCTGCTCATCAACGGTTGCATGTCTTGGGTGTACATCAACATGCGCAGAAGGGGACTTTTCAGATTGACAACCATCATTTTTTTGATTACCACAATCTCGTGGAAGTTCATTATCATCCTCATCATCTTCAGATATACCTAAGCTGAAATTAGGCATAGTAGTTGTGGTGTTTCGGAACTTATCCCTCCTTGCAATTGCTTCTAAAATCTCATCCATAGCATTAATAGTCTCAGCGGTCCGGTCATCAAAATTTTGTGAGGCATTGTGGCACCCCTCTTGCGCTTTGTTGGTACCCTCTTCTGGTTTGTCGATGCCAGATTGTGTTCCGTCAATGCCCCATATTCTTCATTGATGCCCTTGGTTGACATTCTCTTGGCTTCTGTTGACACGCTCTTGCGTTTGTGAAATGTCAAGGAATGATTGTGCTGCATCTTGCATCTTCATGAATTTCTTATCTTCCAATAACACTTGAGGGGCTCTTTACACCATCTCTAGTATTTCAAGACCAGTAGATGCAAGCATCCTGGTCTTTGTAGCAAATTCCTCAACAAAAACCTGTTTCACAAATACTTATATTTAAAATTCTAATATAGACAACATTTAGAAACAAATATACATTAGCCATAAAAATAATGAACCTATTGCACATTATTTGATATACTTGTGCACATTAGTTCATAACTGCGTGCACAAAATAGCCACTATATAAAGAACTATTAAAAAATGCATGCACATCAAGTTGCACATTAGTTCATGCAGTCGTGCACATTAGTTCATAATTACATGCACAACTAGCTACTATATACAAAACTATTAAAAAATACTTGCACATAAAATTGCACATTAGTTCATACTCAAGTGCACATTAGTTCATAGTTACATGCACAAAATAACAACTATATTCAAAAATAGCCACATCAAATACCTGTACAAACTCCCTGTGGCCAGCCTCCTTGTTTCCAGCATTCTTATTTACAGTACTCTACTCCTCGTTCATTCTTTTTTCAGGAGCATCCATAGTTTCTGGATTTTTCAGCACCTCAGATTTTGTTTCTTCATCCACAAAACCCCTCCCAAATGCACCAGTTTTCTCCTCTGTAGCTTCTCTATCTTTCAACAACATGTCGGTCCATCCTTTGTAAGTTGGAGAACTTCTTTTCATATTGCGTATAGATAACACAACTTTGTCCACATAAAACACCTACATATTAAAAAAATAATTAAAAATTTTTATTGCGTAAATTTTTAATTATATATAATAACAACACTTGTGTTAAAGAACACTGACCGTCAAAAACAGGAGAGATCTTGTGTACCACTTTTCTCCGCTATCCTCCCAAGACATCTTTGTCCTCACCAAGTACTCGATCATATACTCACACCAATTCATATCCTTAATCTTTGATAGATCGTCAAGAAGATGCAATACATTAGTGTGAACTTTTCCATTACTCTGAGCTTCAAACAAGCAAAATAACAAAGCATCTCTTGAACCAGTCGCCACCGTCAACATATTCCTTCATTTTCACAGCAAGATTTGTTGGGGTTATCCCATAAGGACTAGGCTCAAAAAAACCCTTGAATTCTTGATCGAGTTCTGACTGCTTCCTTTTCTTCTTATTAATGATTGAAATCTTCCCACGGGGAAATCCAAAAACAGAGGACACATCATCTTCTTTGATGTGAAACTTTGACCCATCATATAACTTCGGTGATTGAAGTTTTTCACTAATCAGTACCCCATTTTTACTGGTATTGAAGTTATTGATAAATTCAAAAGAGGACCAAATACAATATCTGCAACATCTTTTCTCTGGAATTCATTTAATGATGACAACGCTCTTACAAAAACCCCAGGCGATGACCTATTGTGAAAGACAAACTTGGGGCCATCGCTGCTTTTGGTAGCACAATCAGCACGTGCAGGTATGGTGCTCTCAAAGTCATCATCATCTGCTGCTAAATAATTCAATTAAAGAATAAAGTTAAAAAAAAGATAAAAATAAGTATAATATAGACTGCAGAGCAATCATAATAAAAATACCTTGTTATGTAGCTTTCATCTTAGTACACCTTATTTTTTTTGCTTTTCTTTTCGGTTCAATGACATCAATCTTCCTCTTCTTCGTAATTACACCTGTGCATATAAAAAATGTATTACAAAAAATAAGCACAAAAGATATCAAAAAAGACCATAAAAGGAGAATACACCTGTGCATATGCTATGCATTTCTTTGCACATTAATAGAAATTTTTTTGCACATTACAGTTCATTTCTTTGCACAGCTACAATATACACCTTAAAAAGCTTGAAATAATTTCAATGCAATGAATTTTGCACATTAGTGAAGATTAATTTGCACATTGCAATACATTTATTTGCACTACCATGTACATATCATCATTCCTTATAAAAACCTATGGTGGGAAAAATCCAAAATATCATCAAAAAAAGAAATAGAAAAACCCAAAAGCCTAAATTTATTACCTTGCTTGTTTGTTTTTTGAACTTTGGTTACTTTAGTTGAAACCTCGGGAACCAATTCAGTATTCTCTCCTACAACAGGCACGTAAAAGAAACCCAATATCGGCGTTGTACCCTTCACGCCAATATCTTCCTTATTCTTCATTTGTAATTCAACCTGCTGTCTTGAATCCTGAGGACTTGACTCCAGAGGAGCAGAAACATCAGGAATAGGATTCTTCTTCACGGCAACATCTGCCTTCTTCTTCGTTCGTAATTCTTCCTCTTGCATTGAATCTTGAGGACTCAAATCTTGAGGATCGGAAGGCATAGAAACTACAGTTTTGCCCTTCGTGGCAATATCTGTCTTTTTCTTACCCTTACCTACAAATGCACAAATTTGAATTCCATGAGGAAAATAAACTTCACAAAAATAAACACACATGATCCAACACCTACATGCCACATTAATTTGAGATAGTGCATATACACAGACCACATAAAAACTAATATTCATCCCAAAGATCCTTGAAAAGTAAGAGAAGCACAAAAGAACTAACAGAGAACTTCCAGATTTTGTAGTTGAGGAAATACCATTTTGAGAATATCAAGCTCCTGTTAGAAGAATTTACAGTGAATGATAACATGTTGATGATTAAAGAAAGCATTTCAGTATATTTATGCATAAAACAAACAAATGAATTATTATGTACAGTTTGATCCTTATATAAATGAGATGATCGATTTCTGCTACATTACTTACAAAACCACAAAATGTAGGCTTCTCTTGAAAAGAAAAGTGTTAAGAAAAAGAGAGAAAACATACCAGCATTCTTATTTGGAAAATCCTGAGGATCAGAAGGCATAGAAACTACACCTTTGTCCTTCGTGGCAATACCTGCCTTCTTTTTACCCTTCCCAACAAATGAACATAATCGAATTCACACACGAGGAAATTAAAAACTTCACCATTATAATTGTATCTAATACATTGTTCATTTCACACAAACCCTACCCAGAAAGATTTAAGCAGATGTAAGGAATATCTATAATATAACGTCTACTGTTTTAATGCTAAATAAGTATCAACTGAACCATGTATACAATAACACACATAATTTATTGACCAAAACATAATAAGTTTTGTGGTGGTTGAAAATTCAATTTCAATTAGTCTAAATGCTAAAATCACACATCAAACTAAAAAGGCAAAAGAAATGAACGGAAAAGTCTCCTCTAGAATGATTTGCATGTTTTCATACACACAAAATGCCTGCATAATTCCTATTTCAAAAACTGTACCATCTAGTATTACAACATCTTTCACATATATAAAAACAGAAATATCCCACCATCTTTGATTAAAAATAAGCATCATCACCAATAGCACCAAGTTCACAACCTTTATCCCATTGTTTACCAACGACACTATGCTGAACTCAAACACTAACACTCCTTGGTCATACTAAATAAGTTACCCCTATTTTTATATACAAACTACTATTATGTTCGCTGGCATTACCCCTATTAATTTTATTTTATACTCCTAAATAAATTGGGCAATTGACAAAACCCAAAAGGTTAGTTACTCCTATTATGTTGAACTCTTTTTTTCCTTTTTAGAAAGATTAATATACTAAATGTAATTAACTTGACATGATGAGTAATATTTTAAGCAATTTGTTTAAGTCACAGTAATTATAAACACAATGCATACTAGGTTAACATTATTATGGAGTCTGGACCGTTTGCATTATTTGAATCATCACAAGAAATGCAGGACATATCTATCCATCCTTGAATAACATTAAACTAGGGTTTTCGGGATTTTGAGTCATCACAAATTCAAAAA
>BMAC01001650.1:47000-59673 GCA_014905375.1 Phtheirospermum japonicum
TCAATGGAAATTATACCTCTTGAGATCAATTCTCTAACGGTATTGTGCCTCCGACGAATATGTCGCGACTTACCATTATACATCTCACTATAAGCCCTTGCGATAGCAGCTTGATTATCGCAGTGTATCATGCTAGGTGATACTGGCTTACTCCAACATGGAATATCTTCAAGAAAATTTCGAAGCCACTCAACTTCTTCACCAGCCTTATCCATGGTTATGAACTCTGATTCCATGGTGGACCGGGCTATGCAAGTCTGTTTTGTAGATCTCCAAGACACATCGCCTCCCCCAATGGTAAACACGTACCCACTTGTGGAGTGTGAATCCTTGGAATCTGATATCCAGTTGGCATTGCAATACCCTTCCAAAACACCTGGATATCTTGCATAATGCAGCCCATAACTCTGGGTAAATCTTAAGTATCGCAATACTCTAATCAACCCAGCCCAGTGATTGTTGTCCGGATTGCTCGTGAACCTACTTAGTTTGTTCACCGAATAGGCTAGATCGGGCCCCGTACAATTAGTCAAGTACATTAGACTCCCAATGATCCTAGCATAATCTAATTGTGTCACTGGATCACCTTTCTTTTTCACCAAACGAAGGTTATCATCAAACGGGGTTTTAGCAGTCTCACTATCCAACGCATTAAACTTCTTAAGAACGTTCTCTACATAATGAGACTGTGATAATATTATGCCATTCGAGTTTCTTATGATCTTGATCCCAAGAATCACATCAGCTAACCCCATATCCTTCATATCAAAATTGTCATTCAACATGTTTTTAGTATTCGTGATCACATCACTAGAATTACTCAGAATCAACATGTCATCAACATACAGACAAACAATGACAAAGGAACTAAGTGTGTTCTTCACATAAACACACTTATCATATTTATTTATGCGAAATCCATTGGTTAACATCACAGTATCAAACTTGATATGCCACAGCTTTGGTGCTTGTTTCAACCCATACAACGATTTAACAAGTCTACACACCTTTTTCTCTTGACCTGGAACTACAAACCCTTGAGGTTGTTGCATATAAATCTCTCCATCTAGCTCACCATTCAAAAATGCTGTTTTTATATCCATTTGGTGAATCTCAAGATTGTGAGGTGGAGCAATCGCCAAAATCACTCTAATCGAGGTGATTCTCGTTACAGGTGAGTAGGTATCAAAGAAATCATATCCTTCTTTTTGTTTAAAGCCTTTGGCTAGAAGCCTTGCTATATACTTATCGATAGAGCCATCGGCCTTATACTTCTTCCTAAGAACCCACTTGCATCCAAGGGGTTTAGTTCCTTGAGGAAGATCCGCCAATTCCCATGTATGATTCTGCATGATGGAATCAATCTCTGGTCCAAACATTTTTTCAATCTTAGTCCTCTTGCTTCGCCTAGGTTCGCCACCATCACTATCTTGTGATGCACTTCGAACTTCAGGCGGTTCATCTTCATGAGTCCTCTTAGAGGGAGCCTCGTTCCTATCTTGAAAGGATATATGTGTTCAAAGAACACCACATTTATAGACTCTATAGTAGTCCCCTCAACTACATCAAGTATCTCAGACCTATGCACTAGAAATCTATATGCAGAGCTATTCTTTGCATATCCAATGAAGATGCAATCAACCGTCTTCGGTCCTATCTTCACTTGCTTAGGTTCAGGCACTCTCACCTTAACCAAGCACCCCCACACTTTAAGATGACAGTAGGTCGGAGCCTTACTTTTCCATAGTTCATATGGAGTCTTGTCTCTTCCCGTGTGGGGTAACCGATTCAATATGTAATTGGAAGAGAGAATCGCCTCCCCCCACATGTTAGGGGGTAGCCCTGAACTAATAAGGAGGACATTCATCATCTCCTTCAAAGTTCGATTCTTGCGTTCAGCAACGCCATTCAATTGAGGTGTATAGGGAGCAGTCGTTTGATGAATTATACCGTATTCAGCACACAGATCTTGGAACGGAGAAACGTACTCTCCACCTCGATCACTTCGAATTGCCTTAATTCGAGTGTTCAATTGATTTTCAACTTCATTCTTGAAGACTTTAAACGCATCAATTGCTTCATCCTTGCCACTTAACAAATAAACATGGCAAAACCTTGTGCAGTCATCAATGAAAGTATGAAATACTTTTTACCACCCCTAGTTTGCACAAGTTTCATATCACAAATATCAGTGTGAATTAACTCTAGAGGAGCCGAACTTCTTTCAATCGAGTTAAAAGAGGCTTTCACCATTTTTGCTTCAACACAAATTTCACACTTGTGTTTTGATTCAAATTTTACGTTGTTTAGTAAATTCGCTTTTACCAATTTCTTAATTGATTTAATGTTGAAGTGTCCAAGTCTAACATGCCATAAATCACATGACTCAACAACATACGAAGAAGCAATGACATTATTATTAATAACTTGGCGTTTAGCCATTACATTCAACTTAAAAAGTCCCTTCTCTAGGTGACCTTTAGTTAGAAACTTCCCACTCTTAGTGAGAACAACTTGACCAGACTCAAAAACTAGCCTAAACCCATGCTGGACAAGCAGGGACCCAGAAACCAGATTCTTCCTAATATCAGGAACATGCAGCACATCCTTCAAAGTCAATTCTAGACCATACGTCATCTTCAGTAGCACCTTACCAACTCCAGCAACTTCAACAGTCGATGAGTTACCCATATGGAGACTCCTTTCAGAAACAGGGGTATAGTCAGAAAATACCTCTCGATCAGAGCAAACGTGACAAGTAGCTCCAGTATCTATGAACCACTCTCTTGGATTATCAACCAAGTTAGCCTCCATCACAACCGCGCAAAGATCTAGCTCGGACATCTCTTCAGTGATGACGTTTGCTGCATTCCGACTGTCCTTACGTATTTTTCGGCAATCTTTCTTCATGTATCCAAGCTTACCACAGTTGTGGAAGTTGCCTTCGAACCTCTTGGCCTTGTTCTAAATCACTTTGCCTTTTCCTTGACCTTGGTGCTTACGCTTTTTCCCAGATTCAGCTTCCGCCAAGTGAGCTTTTGCCTCCATCATCGAGGTCTTGCCGTACTTCGTCGTGGATTGACTATTTCCTTCCTCGACATGCAGCTTGACAATTAGCTTCTCCAAAGTCATTTGCTTTGACTTGTGCTTGAGATAGTACTTGAAATCTCTCCAACTCGGTGGTAGCTTCTCAACAATAGCCATCACTTGGAAGTTTTCACACACGTGCATACCTTCAGCATGTATGCTTTGAAAAATCATTTGCAACTCTTGGAGTTGACTCATCATAGTTTTCGAGTCAACCATGACAAACTCCAAGAACCGTCCGATAATAAACTTCTTAGTGTCGACGTCATCCACCTTGTACTTATTTTCCAAGGACGTCCATCGTTCTTTAGCGGTACTCTTGACCGAACTATAAACCCCATACAGCGCATTGTCTAATCCATTCAGGATATAATGCCTGCATAGATAGTCCCCTTGTGTCCATGCATCAAAGGCGACTCTACGATCGAAACTCGTATCGTCAGCACTCACAACAGGTGCATCCTCGATCAGAAATCGAGACAAATTCAAGGTAGTTAAATAAAAACCCATCTTTTGTTGCCAAGTTTTAAAATTATGACCATTGAACTTCTCAGGGTGTTCGGCATGTGCAGCAACAGTGGCGGGAATCGAAGTACCGAAAGGAATCGAGCCAGAACCGGAACCAAAGGTGAATGGAGCAGACTGCGAGGGACTGCCGGAGAACAGACCGGATGATCCAGTGCCGAAGGAGGGCATCGAGGAGTTCGTATTCACAGGTGTAGTCGAGTTCGTCATGGAGGGCGCAGTCGAGGAGGTTGAAGCAGGCAGCGTCGATTTGTTCGTTGCAGACGTGGTATCCATCAGTTCAAATTACAAATAAGAATCTTAAGCTATTGGGCTTACAGCAGTAAACTTGGGATAACAGTGGGGGATAATTCAAATTAATAGAAAACAGCAAACAGCAAGAACAAAATAAATAAAAGCAAACGAAAGATGTTGAGGCGAGCGAACTCTTTTCTTAAAATTCTTATTGCCCCGGACTACGTGCTCGCGATTGAATGGCAATGAATCTCCCAAGATACAACGACGAACGGAGTTGGGCGGAGTAGTCGATCCAGGCAACCTAGCGAACGAGAACTGGGCAAACAACTGAGCAAAACCCTAATTGCAAGACTATATGATGCGTGAGGCAAGTATGAAAATCGTGAGATGCTTATGATTTTCAGATGCTGAAATACACTGGCAAGAGGGGGGTATTTATAGTTGTAAGAGGACCAATAATTAAGGAAGGATAAACATCAAGAATTAGGATTCCTATACAAGTCAAATTTCTATTCTTTCTCTCCAAAAAAGACTGGAATATTATGGAACTGGTCCAAAACGTAAGCCTACGAACCACCACGAGCCGTGCCGTGCCGGCCGGGCGGGTGGGTGGTGGCGCGCGTGTGGGGGGTTCCCATCCCCACTCAACTTGTAACCAATACCCATTTCACTTTATTTAATAAAGCCATCCACGAATGGTTCTCCTTCCTATGTGGGACTTTCTATATACCAAATGGAAATCTCACTTTCTCTTCAACTTCCAAATTTACTTCTTAAATGTCCAACTTTGAACATTGATTACTCACTCATCCCATCATGGTTTTGTGAAAGTAAATATACCATGTTCATCTACTCACAACGTAAATTAAAAATATGAAGCTCGTTTTCGAAAACAACGAACTTTCCATACTTGGAATATTGGACCAAAGTTACCAAAAATAACCTTCCAAATATCCAAATCCCCAACAAATGAAAGGGCTTCTGCTTCTGTTCTGTGCAAAATGACATGTGGGTTATTCAGAAAATGGAGAGAAATCACTTTAATTACAAAAGCACCACCGAAATTTTAAAAATTACAAGAGAACCACCGAAAAAATAATTAAAATGGTAAGAAATTGGTGGTCAGGATTCATTTTCATTTCTCACCTACGAATCTATTCTCACACGATCATATATATATATATATATATATATATATATATATATATATATATAAGTTTGTAGTTCAATTGTCTGCTTTAGAGTGCGTGAATTTGAGTCACAAAACTGAGGTGTTTGTTTATTGATTTTGGTTTTCAGAAAAAAGAAGCTGACAGTAATTTCATTAAGCTGGGAATAAATTCTCTGTTGAAGATGAGGTGAGCAGCTCATTCTTGAACTGTAAAAAACTATTCACACAACTCACAATATTTATTTATTTATTTGATTGTGGTTTCTTCTAGAGAGGAGCTTTGATGGAGGAGCTAAATAGGGTGAGTGCTGAAAACAAGAAGCTGACAGATATGTTAACAATGATGTGCGAGAATTATACTGAGCTGAGAAACCAATTGATGGAGCAAACAAGCAAGAATTGTGGGGTGGAGATTAATAATAATAATAATATTACAGCATCAAAGAGGAAAGCTGAAATATTGATAACATTAATATAAATGGAACAGATCATATTAATGTTGGCCCTTCAGACAGCAGCTCGAGTGATGAAAGGTTCATCCAAGAAACCAATTATCAAGGCCAAGATCTCGCGGGTTCATGTCCGAACAGTAGCATCTGATACAACCTTGTAAGTCCCAGATTAATTAATTAATCACTCTTAGAAAGATTATAACTTTTTTATGTTATAATTACCAAAAATAAAAAATAAATTGATTGACATTACAGAAATATCAATAGAAATTGTGGTTTGACTTTTGATTAATGATAGTAAAAAGTCTACCATGGTTGATATGAATTTTGTGTTGTAGCTGATTATTAGTTGATTTAGTGTCTTAATTATTACTGAATAAGTAAACATATATATTCCAAATTGCAGATAGTTAAGGATGGTTACCAATGGAGGAAATATGGACAGAAGGTGACTAGGGACAACCCTTCTCCAAGAGCTTACTTCAAGTGTTCATTTGCTCCTACTTGTCCAGTCAAAAAGAAGGTAGTTTTCAGAGTTCTAAGCTTCACCAATTAGCTACTATACCATAACACCACGATTAGAATTCTATTAATTAAAGATCAGGTGTAGTTATCGTAATTAATGCTTTTAGCATTCCCACTAAGTTGAAGATTTACTCATCCAGACAATTAATTAATGATCAGGTTCAAAGAAGTATAAAAGACCAATCAATAGTAGTTGCAACATATGGAGAGCACAACCATCTTCACCCCACAAAACCCGAGGTGAACCCATCCTCCAATCGGAGCACGACACTTGGCAGCGTCCCATGCTCGACCTCTCTCCGCTCTTCAGGACCAACAATCACTCTTGACCTCACCAAACAAAAGCCAAATCTCCAAGAAACGAGAAATCCGACATGAGGCAAAACCGAGACACCAGAAATACCCCAACACTACTTTGTGGAACATATGGCTTCTACCTTAACCAAAGATCCCAGTTTCAAAGCAGCTTTGGCAGCTGCTATTTCAGGAAAGATTCTTCAACAAAATAGTCGAATGGAAAAATGGTAAGAGAGGTATCGAAAGGACGAGGCAGATGTACAATTTTTGTTAGTTTAGTGTTTGGGAATTTGAAGTGAACCACAGTTGGTTCAAACAGATTGGCTGCATTTCTTCCAAAAAAGAAGAGAGAGAGCCAGATAAACATTTGAGATGGAATACTTGTCAACATCTGCATGGACCCATTTAGGTAACATCGGCGATATTGTGCACAACAAGTTTGAAGGTTAGGGAGGCCTAGTTCACATGAGTTCAGGGAAAGAATAAACAGAACTTGTGTGTGCTATTAGGCACACAATGAACCGAGTGAGTGCCAATTTACATTAATAGAGAAACTAGAGTGAGTGCCAATTTACATTAATAGAGAAACTAGATTGAACGCGGTCTAGCATTGAAATTCTCTCTCGCTTGTCAATGCTTCATTCTTGTTCAGAGCTCGAGATTTACTTAACTGGAGACTTCAAATGGAATTTTGTGTGTGTGTGTGTGTGTGTGTTGCTATGTTTCACTCATTTCTTATGCCGACATGTCTGTATACAAATTGCATTTTTCAAATGTAAAACTAAATTTATCAATAATTTTTTTATTTGGTAATTAGCCTAAACCTCATAAATAAATTTTGTAACAACCCTTAATTTCATAGGGCTCAAAATGGTCCTTTGCCAGCAGAATGAAACAAGAAAAGATGATTGATATGTGAGACCTTTGCACATCATTATTCTCTACAGCTCAATGCTAATAATATGTGATCTAAAGAGAAAAAATCGAAATAACTTAGAGTGATTTGTACATATAAGCTTCAGTTGGCAATTAGCCAATACAAGTGTGGGAAACTACACAATACATTAATTAAAATAAACACTCATAAAATTAACTAACTACCTGGACAAACTCATATCATCAATCTCTCTAATCAATTCCAACTCTATTATGCCTTCAAGTGGTTTTCCTTTGTTCTTGGATGATATCCCCTCATTCTTATTCCTTAAATCACCTGCAATTAAACAATCGTGATGTCTGAAACAACTGATAAGGTGGTCGTTTGTAATTCCAGCCACTTGCATAAACGAATAGACAACTGTTTGCCCAACTCCTCGGAATCCTCTCCTGACAAGGTCTTTGCTTATTGCATCCGCTTTTGATGTCTTGATTGGAACTTGGCGAAGATATCGGAAATTACCGACAATAGGCTTGTAGTTCACGAAACCCCAAATGTATTTATCAAAAGACCCAACCTCGTCTATAATCTGCACAATAAGTAACACACATGAACATCACACTATATATATATATATATTATTTTTAATTTTAATTTCGAGGATAGTTAAGTATCACTTCCTCAGGTAAACAAATGTGTAATAGGGTTCTAGGTCAACCTAACATATCATATGCTCCATGATTTGCCTTCTTTTTCACAATGTAGAAGATGATACATCTTTATTTTTGTCGACTTCACATCAATTGATTTAAAATCTTTCATTTCTTGCCAGATTAATATTTTCTCCACTAATGCAGCAGATTTGTTCAAAGTACTCTCTTGTCTATACGAGTTAATGAATTTGTAGGAAGTTGACTAGTTGTCTTTGAGGAACTACATGTAACATTCAATTCACTTTCTTAAACAGAAACAATTACAGCTTATGAAACTTAAACGTAGAACTCAATCACATATAGTAACTAATGCCTTGACAATTTCATCTCCAATTTTGATGTATATTTCAAGTGCAAATAAACCATTCTCCAGACTCCCATAAGAAGTGAGAAAAAGATATGCTATATTTGATGCATTATTTGACGGCAACATTGAATTCGTTATCGCACAAGGATAATATTTGAAAAAACATTTAAACAAAGGACATATTGCATACCTTACAAATTTGACGGGCATTCTCAATTATTGCTCGCAGCTTTAGTTCAGACAGAAGAGAGCTGGCAGGACTTCCCGGTGTTGTAATTTTCTTCTCGTTTAATTTTGAAACAGCAACTGGATCAAAGTCCAAAAACACGTCTCTGCATTCCAATCAAACCACAATGATCAGCACTAGCTAGTACATATAGCCGAGATTTTGTGATCAATGTGTATAGGTGCAGCAAAAAGGCAAATGCCAATATACCTGAATATATGCCTTTTACTGAGAATGACAGGCCATGTTAGTTCAGCCAATGCAGTGGAAAAGCTAAGCAGTTCGAAGAGCTTTCTGCAAATCGTCACAAGCAAGCAAATGCAAAATGAGAAAGTCATAGAATAATTTTTACTAACACAATAACCAAGAAACAGGAATAGTAAATCAAGCTTGTGGAATTACTTGTCATCATGAATAGGAAGTCCCCATTCTTCGTCATGGAAAGCAGCATATGATGGATCTTTGCAGAAAAGAAAACAAATTAGGACAAGCAATTACAGAAGCAGTTGCATAGGTGTTCACAGACATTGACCAAAATAAATAGTGGAAATGCCTTCTTCATTCAAGTAACTCACAATGTACACCAGCTATTGTCCAACATCAGAGAAATGAAAATGGTTTGACATCACATACCATGGGAAGGTGGGAGGGGGCTTACGGAAAAAAAAAATCTGCTTCAATCAGAGGCACTCACAAAATCAAGCACCTTTTGACCCATGTGAAAGAAGCTCTATCTTTTAGCACTCCATAAAAAGAATCATGTGTATTAACAAAGAATAGTAGTGGCTTCTTCAAATCAGAAACACCATTCGGGGTTTCAAACAAGGAAATCAAGAAAGGGATATATTGTGAAACTGCAGTGTTCCATATGTATGATGGTCAATATGCAAATTTAGTTCATTTAGACAATGTTATCAATGGTGCCACTCTTTTCTGTCTCTTGTAGTCTTGTTTTCTTGTTAAAGGCACACAGAAAACAAGGAATTTGGTGACAGTGAGTTAGAAATTAGAAGATTACGGTACTTAGGAGTACCGTAGATAATGTTCCAGATATTGTTTGATGAAGCGGTGGAACAACTTTTGTCCTTAATTTCATTTTTTCATGTTCAGATAGCAATTGTTTGCATCTTCTACTAGTACTGTTGGTTAGTTGCCCCTGCCTACTTAGGGCACAAACAAACAAAATTTTCCTACAAATAATAGGTGGAACAGGAACCAAAACAAGAAAACCCATCTACCCACAAATCTACAAGACAATTTTGTGCTCATGAAAAAGCCTAGTTTTCTGAACCTGCAAAGAGTGTCATATTAACACACACACACATATAAACATGCACAAGATTTCCTACAGGGAAAACTGCAAAAAATGCTCAAGTGGCTTAGAGCAATTCTCCCCACGCCCCCTTCTCTCTCTCTCTGTGTATAATTAATGGCGACAATTAGTACGGCAATAGGAGTAAAGCAATCTAGTCAACAGATATTACTTTTTCAGAAATATATTATATCCATTTCATGGCAGATAATTATTGATCTTCAATGGACAAACAATCAGCAACCACTATGCTGGAGAGGAAAGTTGCTTCTATTTTTTAACACACCAAACAAATGAAGAATGTAAACTATATAATTATCACATAAAATAATCACGAATGCACTCCTCCTCTATCATCCAACTTGAAGCAACGAAACAAGGTCCAAGTCAATAAATGTCATCATTTAAACTTATATTAGAACTCAAAAACTCATATTAATAAGCAAATCTATGACTATGTCCCAGCTCATGTAATAATAGCCCAACCCATTTTGCATAAGTCCTGATACCGGTTACCAAAGTACTAAGACATTTACGATCAGCTAATTACAACTAAAACGGAAACAGTTATAATTGTAAATCAAACAGATCACATTATTATCACCAGTATTTAGAAAAGCACGTGTAAAACTATACCAGTATTTGAAGTCACCCATGCACACCTTTTCTTAACCACAACACCCTCCTCACTCTCAGCCCCAACATTTTTCCCATTCCCCTCATTCTCTATTTTCTCCGATTTTGGGCTGCACTTATGTTTCCTCCTTAAAGGTGGCGTTTGAGTCCCACTCCGTCGACTTACCCTCCCAGTCGATGCCCGGCTGTGAGAAGAATCTGACGAAGCATCTGACGAACATGAAGCATTCAGCGACAAGTTCGGCTGCCGCTGCCTCAAAATTGAGGCCACGCTACTCCCATTTTTTGGATAACCCGCCGGCGGTGTAATTTTCGACATCATCTCCAGCGACTGCAATGCCGCCGGGGAGTTTTTCCCCTTACTCTCATCAGCGCTCGACGGCCTCTGCGTCTTTTCATTCTTCGGCTTCACAATCAGCTTCCGTAATTCAACGGATCTGGCTTTGTTTCCTGCCGGCCCAAGCACAGGTCGAGCCTCTGGTTCGGTGAAATTCATCGATTTCACTCTCGGTGGTCCAGACATAATCAATTACCCGAGTTAGGGTTTGTAAAGTGTGATTCACAAGTCGAATTTCAGAAGCATAGTTTGAGGCAAATTAGGGCTTTTCAAGTGAGGTTTTATCTGTGCATTGTGGTATGTATGTGTATGGTAGTGAGGTAAGTAGGGTATTAGAACCCTAAGAGAAACGAGAATGCACTTTGACTAGTGAAAGCGTCAGCGACGACGACTGTAGCTTGGCTGAAGGGGTGGCGCCGTCACTAGTGGTTTGATCAACGGGTGGCTAATCGGATATCAGAGAGAGTGCAGGTGCATTTGTGTACACAGATAGCCAGAAAACTAACCATTTAATGCTTGCCACCGCATTGAAGGAAACCTCCCTCACAGCGCGCGCGCGCTCTCTCTCTCTCTCTCTTTTAGGAAAATCATTATAAGTAATTTTGTGAGGATATTTTGGTTTTGTGAATTTCAAATTTTCATTTTTAATTCTTAAAAATTATTGATATTCGGTAAATTGGTAATAAATACCATCTCCACAAATCATCTCGTGATTTCGTTGTCACGTAAAAAGACATACTATATACTTAGTACTAAAATGGTAGTTTTGTAGTTAATTTCACATGAATTAAAAAATGAGTAGTTTATATAATTAATTTATTAATTTAATTAGTATTTTCTAATTATACTTTGAAGTTATTAATATCAATTAATACTCATAAAAATCAATTTGGAAATTAGTATATTTGTTGGGATAGTATACCATGGACCCCGAACCACCTAACAAGGTGCACCAGTTTCAGATTTTTGGGGTCCACTCCAATTTCATTTGCTCGTCCCCCACGCGCTTCAATTTCATTTTCTCCCTCCAAAAATCTGCCTCTTCAACTTACCCCACGCTCAACACACAAAACGAAGCAAAAAAAAACAAACAAAATTTTCTCCATTCAACTTCTCCAGAACGATTTTCTTCCTGTAATTTGTGTGGCGATTTTTCCAGAACGATAGCAGATTTTCTCCACCAAGTCTCATCTTCTCCAGCACGATTTTGACCTTTTCCAACTATTCAACAGTAAGTTTTTGACAACTTTTCACCTTTTACGAATCTTTAGTTCACAACTTCGCCCGTTTTCTTTACCCGTCTCCTTCGTCTGTGACCTAATGTTCAAATTTTCCGGCGATTTCCTTCCGATTCATGACATATACTTCCGATTATTCTGAATTTAGGGTTTAGTCAATTAATGATGTTGATTCATCTGTATTTTAATTAAATGCTTTCGATTCTTTGATTTTCTTAAAACTACTCAGTTTTATTTCAGATTCTATAGTTTTTTGATAATATATACATGTGCATATTATGTGTGATATATGTATAAGATGTCTGTGATGATATTTCCATGTTCAGTGTGATGATAACTACATGATCTGTGTGATGATATCTCAATACTCTATGTGATGATATGTATATCATATTTGCATATTATGTGTGATATATGTATAAGATGTCTGTGATGATATTTCCATGTTCAGTGTGATGATAACTACATTATCATCACACATATCATATAGTTATCATCTCAATGAACATGGAAATATCATCACAGACATCTTATATATATATCACACATTATATGCACATATCATATACACATCATCACACAGAGTATGCACATATCATCACACAGATCATGTAGTTATCATCACACTGAATATGGAAATATCATCACAGACATCTTTACATATATCACACATAATATGCAAATATGATATACATATCATCACATAGAGTATTGAGATATCATCACACAGATC
>BMAC01001651.1:10804-30684 GCA_014905375.1 Phtheirospermum japonicum
TCTTTGTAATTTGTGCTGATATGAGCAAATTGGTCGAGCATTTAGAATGTAGGTTTACTTGATTGAATATATTTCATATTTCAGGAAAAGCAATTGGGCAGAAGTGTTAGCATTCCTGAGGTTTTTTTGAAGGTCAATTACAATGAGAAGATTAGAAAGTGGGTAACTTCTAAAGCAAAATGCACTTTTGTAAGTTTTCACTTATTATTTGAGAATTGTTGCAATATGCAGTTAAGAATGGTTTTATAGTTATAAACTTGAGTTTAGTAAGTGACCAATATGAATATGTACTGTGGTGGAGACATCTCCAGAGAACATGAATTAATTCCCACATCTCCAGAGAGCATGAATTAATTTTTTTTTTCTGCTTTCTAGGAACATGTTTTCTGGAATGAGTTTGAATATATGTATGTTTGAAAGTAAAATTCATAGATTGTTTGTAGATATGGACCTGCACTTTGTTTATGTTGTACATTAAATTTGGATTTTATGCAGACTGCGTACAAGAAATTGAAGGCGTCTAAAATTGCACAAGGTATAACCAACATTGATGATTCACAGTGCTTTTACGAGGCTACTGGAGGATGTAATAAGAAAGGACATGCTTATGGTTTTGGATCTGAGGCGTCTTTCTATAGCTCGACGAGTTCAAATTCTAGCTCGTCTGGTGTGATTGATGTTCAGCAGCTTTGCCATCGACTGGGTGCTTTAGAGTAACGAAATGAGCTATTAGAGAGTGAACTTGCCTGATTCGCAGCCTTCTTCTGAAGATTTCGAGCACGTCACATTTTTTCTCTGGCTATGATGTCACTTCTTCAGCAGTACCGAACGCCATTCATGATGACGAAGATGACGAAGACGACAAAGACTTTGGAGATGATGAGTATTTGGGTGATGAAGAGGGAGACATTGGATGTGATGGAGATGATGGCATGGAATGTGATGTGGGTGACTTGTAGGCGTTTCTATTTGTTTATGATAACATTACAGTTATTTGTTTGTGACTCGTAGGAGTATTATTCGAATTGTAAATTATTATTCGAATTTTAATTCTTATAAATTTTATTTTGCATTTTGTTGGATACAAATAGAGGGGTTATTTTTAGGTTTATTTTTCTTTTCAAATTCCTACGGAAAAACCCGTGGGAAGAAATCGTTGGAATAGATTCCAACAGTAAATATCCATGGGAAAAAGTCGTTGGAAAATATTCCAATGGAATGTAAATCGTTGGAATTTGTGTTAGAGTGTATTCCAACGATTGACAATTCCAACGAAAATTTTCTGTTGGAAAGTCCGTAGGATATTTTTTCCATTGGAATTTGGCAAATCCAACGGCTGTTTTTCCAACGGTATGTATTCCGTTGGAATTGGGCATTCCAACGGAAATTTGTATTGAATTCCAACTGATTTTTTTCGTTGGAATTTGACTGTTTTCTTGTAGTGTCAGTTTTATATATTTTCATGTTTTATAATATTATTAAAGTTATTATATGCTTAAATACTTAAACCCTTTATACTATTCGTCTTTATTTCAACCCATTTTTATAAATTCTTTTAGGTATATTATTAGTTATTATGAAAAATTGAAACTGCTTTTTCACACTGCAGCAGGCCATAATTGATCATGGACGAAATCTTCGGTTTCTTAAATTATATTTCCTTGATACCCCAAATTCAACAATGACTGAAAATGACATCAATTTATTAAACTAAAATTGCAAACCACAATGCAACTAAGCCTTAGAGTACCTAAAAAGCTATAAATTACAAAAAATAAAGAGTAGGCTTAAGAATCATACCTTCATCTCCGACCCGTGATTAAGCAGTTGATTATTTATCTCTTTCGCTTTGGTATATCGGCCAATAACTGATTTCATGCTGACAATTAGGTTCATGAAAACGGGGACATATCAGGATAAGCTTGTAGCTTTTTACCAAAACGACTTTGTATATACAAAGCAACAACAAGAAAGGCAATTGAGAAATTAAGAAAATCTAACTGAGAACTACTTTTTAACTTAGATATAATTTTTATAATTAAGGAATCAGGCGTGCAGTCAGATAATGAACATCAATGTATGTAACGTTCAAGAGTTTAATATTGGAGCAACTCAACTTTACAATAATTAACTTTGAATTCTCACAGAAACTATTGAAAATTGAATGTTACGATAAACAAAAACCAGTTTGTTAGGGTAATGAACAAGATTGATGAATATTTGAAAATAATAAATTATGTGATTGGAAGTACCCCATTTCGAATAAAGTCAGTCAGAAATCCACTAAATTGGAAAAGGCCCGTCACTCCAGATCCGAGCTCTATTCGCCCGCCGTCGTTGCCTTGTCGTCCTCTCTTCTCCTCCTTCAAATTCTCATTTGCACAAGCAACGCCACTTCCCGGTTCCACTTCTCATTTCTCCCTGTTATACTTGTCCACCTACTTAATACTCTAATACACAAATCTTGTTTAGGGATGGATCAAAGTTGGATGTACAGGCTCCGAAACTCTACTGCATATTTGGCAGGAGTGAATGAATTCATTGCAAAAGCCGTTGCGTATAAAAAAAACAAGGAGATGATAAAATTTTGTGCCCTTATTCAGTTTACCACAACATGAGTAAGGAAACTGATGTGTACAAAATTTATGCACATTTGCTCGAACGAGGATTCAGAGATAATTATTATGCTTGGACACTTTAAGGAGATGTTTCTGTAGAAGGTGATGCTACTGCTTCTCAATAAGCTTATTTTGTAAATTTGAAGAGGAAGGCGGATGAAATTGAGAGTACTAGTAATATTGGTGCTCATAACGAAGATGCTTCAAACCATGCGGATGACAGTGAAAGCGAAAAATTTGAAGATGATCGAACCAATGATTTGGTGACCAATGTTCAAGAAAATTTTGACTATCAGCCGAAAGCATGAAAGTTTGATGACTGCGGCTAAGCTTCCCTTGTATCCAAATTCAACATTCTCCAAGTTATCTGTCGTTTTGAAGTTATTTCACATGAAGGTGAAGTATGGATGGACTAATGCGAGTTTCACAAAATTATTGGAAGGTCTTGAAGAAATGTTTCCTGTGAACACGCTTCTTTCAACGAACTATGAAGCTAGAAAACTAATGTGCCCTATGGGAACTGAAATTCAGAAAATTCATGCATGCCCAAATGATTGTATCTTGTATCGTAAGGCGTATGAGGATTTGGATGAATGTCCAAGATGCCATCTTTCAAGGTACAAGAAAAATTTGAATGTATCTGGTGTCACTGAAAGTGGAAAGAATCGAATACAATTGAAGGTTCAGTGGTATCTTCCGATAATACCCAGGTTCAGAAGGTTGTTTTCAAATGCAAAAGATCCTAATGTTGTGAAGTACATTGGAGTTAATGATATTGAATTCTTGTGTTCGCAGATTTGTTGTGAAGCACATTGGAAAAGTGACAGACAGGCTACAAGAGAATATTTGGCACGAGTTTGGGGGAAAAAATTTCAATAAAAATTTAATTTTTCTGCCGTACAATAGCTCGTACGACAGATTCATTAAATATGTTTGTCATTTCATAATATGTACCGTATTTTTTTTAATCTTGTTAATTGCAGGCATCATTGGATATTGATTGTTATATACCCAGAGGTACGAAAAGGTTACTTGTTTGATTCATCTTTCACACGGAACCCCGAAATTTTGAAACAATTGACTTTGTAAGTTAAATTAATTCTTTTTTTTTTTAGTTGATGAGTTTTCTTTGTTATTTAATTCATTTTACGTGTATTTGTTGAAAAGACTCAAATATCATACTTTGAAATGTAGGGCTTTTAGGATTGCATCATCAATGGTAAAGGCATAACATTTTCTAGGGTGAAGGTAATACATGTATATTTTTTTAAAATTAATTTTAGATGTTTCATGTATTAATATAATTAATCTTTATTATTTATATTTTTTTCCAAGTGTTGCAAACAACCGGGGCCTATCGAGTGTGGTTACTATGTGATGAGATACATGTATGACATTATCAATAATTTTCCCAATAGTCGAGATATTGGAATGGTAAGTTGATTTATGTATTATTATTTTTAATGTTTATATAGTGAGAAGTTTAAGTCATAATTAGTTAGTATTAATAAATTTAATATTTTATCTCAATATTTTTTAATTTAAGGATTGGAGATCGAATCAAGACCCTTACTCACCGTTGGAGTTCGATGATATTCGGAATGTGTTTGCAAGATATTTTATTGACATTCTTCTAGATTCTTAATTGTAAGCATTTGTTGAGTATATTGATAAGATTGAATTGTTATGGTTGAAATGATATATTTGTTGTTTACTTGATTGATTTGTATTTGATATTTATGACATTTGTTATTTGTTTGAATAATTTGTTTTTCCTATGAATATTTTGGTTTGTTTAGTTGTATATTTGATATGAATAATTTGATTTGTAGAATTTATAATAAATTTTGGGGAATTTTCAGTGCTGAAGCTGGGAAAAAAAAATTACACTTTAAGTGGCGGTTCAAACGGGAACCGCTGTCAAAATTCTACACTTTAAGTCACGGTTCGAAAGAAAGCGCTACCAAAAGTATGGACTTTAAGTGGCGGTTATATCGAGAACCGCCACCCAGCTTAGACTTTTGGTAGCGCTCCATGACCAAGAAACGCCACCCGATTTAAACTTTTAGTAGCGGTTCGTAGCTAAGAACCGCCACCCGTGTGATATTGACTTTAAGTGTCGCCTCGATTAGAGGCGGTTCAAAATTGCCATCAATAGTTGTTTTGAACCGCCTCTAATCGTGTTTTTTCCAATAGTGACATTTCCTTTTGTTGTGCATGTCCTCGTTGAGAGATTAGAGGAAAAAATGGTTAGTAGAATGAGAAAAGAAAAAAAAAGTGACAAATAATGATTCTATTTTCAATAATTATCAATTAATTTGATGGTCGGAAGCGGGTGAAGAAGAGTTCATGTAGAGATAAGGTTAAAAAGAGATGGGAGTATTTCATTTCTCGTTCGACATGTATGCACGCTAAAATCGTAAAATTTATAATTATAAAATGTTTTAATCAGAACATATACACATAAGAAGGAAAAATTAGTGCTCCTCTTTCATGTTGGGCCCTGGATCATGAGTGTTATCAGACACACCACAATAGGATAATGTACATAACAAAATGTAATTAACCAACACATTTACCATGGTTTATACTTGGAGCCTGGTGCTTATTTGAGCCAGATCATATGACATCTCTCAGGCAGAAAAAAAAACAAACAAACAAGTCTGATATCCAACAAACAAAGGTAGACATGTAACCAAAACCTTATTCCAAAAAAAAAAAAAAAAAAACAATAACCCAAACAATATTCAGGTAAATATTGGAGCCAATCTCCAAATTATTACAATCACAACTCCATCAATTTAACACAGTATTGAACTCCTCCGGCCACTCAGCATTCGGCTCACCTGCCAAGTGGTTCATCCCACGCACCACGTCTTTCATATCAGGACGCAAATCAGGGGTTACGTTCATACAGATCAATGCAAGATTCGTAGCTCTCTTCAACATAGCCTCTGGAAACTCCCGATTCATCTCCGGGTCCGCCAGCTTAACCATGTTATCCTCTATCTTTACCTGAGGCCATGCGGCAGAATCATTAATTATGATGCAACACAAATATTCAACAAAAAAAAAATTCTACACCTGGGATTTCGCCTAATTACCAAATAATAATAATAATAATAATAATAATAATAATATAAAAAATATCAGTAAAGTTACCCAATGAGCGACGGCGCCTCCAGAAGACGTGTCCAGTGGCACATCACAGACGATAATCTCCAGCAACACTGCACCAAAGCTGTAAACATCGGACTTGAACGAGTGTCCTTCGGCGAGGGCATTTTCGGGTGCCCAGTAAGGAGGAGTGCCCATAAGTACCGCAGTAGTAACAGTGGACGATTGAGCATCGAATGGTGCAGATTTCGCGATTCCGAAATCGGAGATCCTAGGGTGGAACCCATCGCCTAATAGCACGTTAGTCGGTTTCAGGTCCCTGTAAATAATCTGAGGGTCAGCTTCGTTATGAAGGTAGCTCAATCCCTTTGCAACACCAGCCGCAATCCTCATCCTCGTGTCCCAATCCAACGCCGCCTGTCCGTTTTTACGAGCTGCATCGCACATTTAATTAATTAAAACTCATTTTACGATAATACAAAGATGAAAATAACCTGCCGCACAAATACCGAAGAAAATTCTTCGGTTCATAACCCTCGAGGCATAAAGAATCACCAGACAATATTAAATGTATATATAATTACGCACAACCAATATTACCAACTTGAAATCACAAGTTAAGTCATACAAACTAATTATGAAATGCAATAATATGAATTGATGAAGCAGTATATGTTAAACTGATCATTAATTACCATGAAGCTGATCATACAGAGTTCCCAAAGGCATGAATTCGTAGACAACAATGCGTTCTTCCTCGTCATCGTCAGCACAGCAACCAACCACATTGATAATGTTCGGATGGCTCAAACGAGACAGCAAGTGAACTTCATTGTTATAGTCTGTGTCCCTGTGCGCAGCAGGTTTAAGCCGCTTAACGGCACAAATCTGTCCAAATTCGCAAAATTAGCAAACAGAGATAGAAAAAAAAAAGAAAAAAAAACCTTGAAAACACAATTAATAGAGAACTAGTTATTAATTAGGAACAGAATATCACCTGGCCTTTTTTAAATTTCCCATTGAACACATGTGCAGAACCACCTTCACCGATATTCTTATCGTGCCTAAAATTTTTAGTTGCATTTTTAATCCGACGGAGAGTGATTGTTGGGGGAATGTTTCCTGCTTTTTAATTCACAGTCAGGGAGTGAATTAGGTCATTTTTTCACAAGATTATAAATACAAACTCATTGGCGGGTTTTATTAATAAATATTCTTGATATGCCAATGATAGCTGATGCAAGATTATGAAAACAAGAAACAATTAGTACAAACTCATTACCGGCCCGATCCGGCCCATTTATCACTACCCCAACTTATATCAAATTAATTACAAGTCAACTTAAATCAGATTTCAAGTGGAATTGTAACACGAAACCTGTAATGGAATCATCAAAGAATCACTGCTGATTCAATTAAACGCCAAGAAGATTAAAAAATCTCGGCCCGGCCCGGCCCGAAATTACTAATCAAACGCCAGGAAGACTATAGTATTGCACATGCAGTGAAGAAAAGAAACACAATAAATTGCCCAAATCCGTCAAAAAAAAGTCTAAAAATGAAAATAACCCAAGAATTAAGCATTGATTCAACTCAAACAAACAATATTGGACATGTACCCAAGAAATTACATAAATCCAAAAACAGGCACAGGCCCTGATTAAATACGTCCCCACAATCAAAGCAAGATATTAAGTAAATCCAGAAATAACTTGCAGAAACCCAAAACGGCAGCCATAGCTAGAGTTCAACGGAGATACAGTGAACTTACCACCGGCGTCGGGTTGATTTCCAGCACCGGACGTTTCACCGGGATCGCCAGCGGCGGGTGCTTCAGCTCCACCCATTCTTCTTTGGTTCCTCGCTAATATCCCCGTAAATTTTCCACCAAAGCATGAAAAATGACTCATTTTCTGAAAACCAAACTCTCAGTGCTGTGATTTGATTTTGTAGAGCGAATTTGCTTTGCCGTGGGGTTTTTCTCTATTTTTTTTTTTTTTTTGTTCTCTGAGATATCAAATAATAACTTGAGTTGGTTTGTGGGTTGTTATATAACCTGTATAGACGGACTAAAGGGTAATTCTTTCATTTTCAAAAAAAAAAATAAATAAATAAATAAAAAATGACGGGGAGGTGGGGAGGTAGAGAGAGAGAGAGAGTTTAAACGGTTATATATATATATATATATATACACGTGCCTATTTCTTTATCAACTTGATTTTGTGATTTTTATTGACAATAAAATAAGTGGGACGAATTAAGAAAGCAACTCACAGGCCACAGCTCACACAACGTATACTCTGAAATTGTACTCAAATAGGGGACAAATATAGTACACACTGCGCATGCATGATGCCGTGGGAGATGGTTGAATATTTTGTCTTTTACCTCTACATTCCTTTTGTTTTATTTAGCTGATTTACACACCCTCAAATACTCTGAAATTGTACTCAAATAGGGGACAAATATTGTACTCATTTCATTTTAATCACTTTTCTACATTTTCACAATATTTCTGTTTTCTTTTATTATTCATTTTTCATTTACTACTTATTAACATTTAAAAAAGAAGGGTTAAAAGCATTGTTCTGAAAACCTGACCGGTAAAACTACAGGTTCAGTGGTTCACAGGTCCAACCGTGATCGAACCGGTTATATATATATATATATATATATATATATATATATATATATTATATATATATACCACTATTAAATATGTTATAAATAAATAGAATAAATTAGATTAATAAAATATATGATTATAAAATATTTTAAAATTTAATTCAAAGAGTCCATATGAATAAATATGAATTTATCAACCACAATACAAGAAAAATGTAGTTAAATTAAATATAATGAAGAAAAATCAAATAAAATAGTTCAGTTCTAATATCATCACTCCAAGTTCTAACAACTTTCAAATGAAATAAAATTAACCATCATAATTTGTATTTATTTGTACTCCAAATAAAAAAATAAGACCTCGTCAAATTTTATTTAATATAAAAAATTAAAAAGAAAAAAAAAACCCAAAAAAAAAAAAAACCGGTTGAACCTGTCACAGGTTCACCGGTCCAACCGGTTCGTGACCGGTTTAACCGGTTTTTGAGTCTACCGGTTTGCACATGAAAACCGGACCGATATGATGACCGATTCCCGATTGAACCGGTCAATCCGGTCCGATTTTCAGAACCATGGTTAAAAATAAAGTTTAACCACATGAGTGCAACACACACCGATAATGTTTTGCAATTAATGTTATTGTGTCAAAGCATAACACCATAAAATAGTTCTATTGCGGCTTTCTCGTCCTAAAAAAGTTTGATATTATTTTCATATAAGCATTCAAAGGGGAAAATTAGATTTTTAATCCATTATATTATCCACTTTTCAAATAAGAATTATGATATTATTCAATATTAAAACACTTACACTAAGTTGGTAAAATTATCAAAAATATATAAAATTATCACGATCCGGCTTTTTTGCTGACGTGGCGTAATTCAATAATATATTATCACTTTTCTTTATTTTTAAACATTAATTGAACAAAAAACACGAGGAAGAAATCAATTTTGGTCCATTATATTGACCACATTCTAGAAAATGTACATGACATTGACCATCATCAAATCACATCTGCTAAGTTATTGACCATCATCAAACCACATCTGCTAAGTTGGTCAATTCATAAAAAATGGTCCAAAAAAGCTTGATCGAAACATTTTTCTGACGTGGCGTTATTTTATATTCTCTTATCATTTTTATTTAATTTTAAATATTAAATTGACGACAAAATCCTACTTGTCCTTCATTCTTTTTCCTTTTTTTTAATTTTATGTATAACTAATAGATTTGTGATATGCATAAAAAATTCCCTTCACACGAATTTTTATAGTATGCACCGGTTTTAATTTGCTAGAAAAACCGGTAGAAAGAAAGAAAGCAACCAGCATACCTAAACCAATGGAGAAATAAATTAAAAAATAAAACATATATAGATTGTATGTATGTATGTGTGTATATACACACAGGACAGAAAAGCTGGCGTTTTTAACTCTCACTCTCCCCCTCTGTGTAATCTCCCCGTCTATAGATATAGTTACATAACAAACCCACAAACCAACCCGAGTTGTTATTTTGGTAAAGGAAAAGAAAAATCGAGAAAAACCCAACGGCAAAGAAAAAACGCCTGCCCTGTAAAATTGCAGTACGCACTGAGAGGAATATTGTGGGAATCGAGAAACCAAGCAATTAGAATGGCTGTAGGTGAGACGTCAAGCGCCGGCGCCCGCAGAGGTCAAAGGCGATCAATTCACGCCGGAGCTGATGGTAAGTTTGCTGTAACTCCGTTGAACTCTAATCCATCTATGGCTGCCGTTTTTGGTTTCTGGAAGTGATTTATGGATTTAGTTTTTTGTTTTGCTTTGGTTGTGGTGGTTTCATGTATCGGTGCTTGGTTTGGGATTTCTGAAATTTCTTGGTTCAATATTTTCAGTTTTCGCGTTCTTTTTTTTCCTGCTTCTTGTTCAATATTATTATAGTCTTCTTGGCGTTTAATTGAATGAGTAGCTCTTTGATGCTTCCATTTTCCACGCACGTAGAGATTGCACTGTTAAAATTCCTGATGAATTTCGATATAAGTATAACTTATAATTTCTGGACATTATTTATGGTGTATAATTGGTTTTGTTGTATAATTGATTTTGGTTCAGTAATTTCTTTTGTGATAATAGAAACAAGTTAAATTGATTTGCAATTGATATGTGGTACGAAAGTCAACAGGAGCATTTTAACTTGTAATTTCTGGACTCATATATATGGGTAGTAATTTGGGGCCGGGCCCAATATGATTACTGTTTGCATGTCGTTTGATTGAACCAGTGACTATATGATCGACGATTCCATTTTTTACCAAGTAGAGGTTGTACTGTTGTTGAGTTTTGGTATAATTCTAACTTGTAATTTCTGGATATATATAGGGTTAGTAATTGCGGGCCGGGCTGGAAATGAGTTTGTTCTAATCAATTATTTATTGTGTTCATAATTTCTCGCATCAGTTATCATCATGATTCCAGGAAATATGGATATTCTTTGATGAATATTGAATTTTTATTTTATTTTTGACAGGAACAGCAGTAAATAATCCCATTGAATTCACTTTCCAAAGACTTAAAGATGCGACTGGAGATTTTAGCGATGCACAACTTATCGGGAAAGGAAGTACCGCCGATGTGTATCGGGCCACACTAAATGGACGGGTCAAATCTCTCTCTCTCTCTCTCTCTCTCTCTCTCTCTCTCTCTCTCATTTTACAAAAATTGGCAGAATGTTGCGGTTAAGCGGCTGCAGCTGAATAATCCTTTGAAGGAGAGGGACGCAGATTATTGTAACGAAGTTGGGATTCTTTATAGCGTTTGCCATCCTAATATTATCGAGTTGGTTGGTTCCTGTTGTATTGGGGTCGAGCGTATCATTGTCTACGAATTCATGCCATTGGGAACTTTGCATGATCATCTTATTGGTAACAATCAGTTTAACTACATATGGTGTTGGGAAATTAAACTTTCAGCTCCATCAGATAATAATAATAATAATAATAATAATAATAATAATAATAATAATAATAATAATTATTATTATTATTATTATTATTATTATTATTATTATTATTATTATTATAATGAATTTTTAATAAAATGCAGATCGTAAAAGGGGACTGCAGTTGTTGGATTGGGGCACGAGGATGCATGTAGCGGCTGGTGTAGCCAATGGTTTGAGATACCTGCAGAATGGAACTACCCGTCGAGTTATCCACGGGCACCTTACACCTGCTAACATACTTCTAGGCGAAGATTTTCATCCCAAGATCTCAGATTTCGGAATTTCACAAGTTGAAGACAAGTATACGGATATATATCAATTTGGAGTTTTAATGGTTGAAATGATCACGGGTAAAAAAGCAAAGGATGAGACCAGAGGTCAGATTGGCCAGCATGTCGGAGATTGGTTGAAACGCAAGAAAGACAAGGGGAAGGAAGTGGTGGATCGAAGGTTGAAAGGCCGATTTCCTCGGGACATGTTAGGGAAAGCCATGGAGCTGATAACATGTTGTTTGAAGGATTTATATCATCGTGGGTCAGGGATTAATTTTACGCATGTAGTACGTGCCATGAGCCACTTGACAAATGCAGATCAGCCTTGGCCTTGGGACACCCTTGGTAAGTAGTAGTGTTTCTTTTTTCTTTTTCCTTTTTCCTTTTTTTTTTTCTTTTCTTTTCTTTCTTTTTTTTTTCCCCTTTTATGTTTCTTCACAAACAATGTTGTGAAATTTTTGGTTTGAATTATAAATTACTTGACGTTGCTGCAGGACGCCATCTCACGTTACGTCAAATTCGAGGAGCAATTAATAACTTACCGGCTGATGAACGTGTCCAAAGAGGGATGGTATTCAAAGGGAGATTGCAAAGTGGCAAGGTTGTTATCTTATATTATATGTATTATATTTTGTTTCTGAATAACTAATTAACTCTGTTTCTAAGTAATCTAAATAATTTGATCTTTGATATAATTTATTAGTCTTGGGCGTGCAGGTTGTTGCCATGAAGTGGCTAAAGCCTCGGAATAGTAACGATGTTTACGAGATGGACGTCCTCATGCTTTCAAGTTTGAAGCATCCTAATATCATCAAACTGGTTGGAAGTTGTGCTGAAGGGGTTGAGCGAATTATTGTGTGTGAATTCATGACTTTGGGATCTTTGTATGATCAGCTTCAAGGTAAATAACTGTAATTAATTGTGTTCAAAGTGGTCATAATTAACATTTTCTATAATTAATTTGTCCCTTAACCGTGTGATGTGGCATGCAGCTCGTAAAACTGGACAGGGGCAGGCATTGGATTGGGGCACGAGGATGAAGATTGCACGTGGTGTAGCCAAAGCATTGAGCTATCTTCACTATGAAACCACTAATCCAGCGATCTACGGGGACCTCAAGTCATCCAACATTCTATTAGACAATGAGTTCAACGCAAAGATCTCCGATTTTGGGACCGCAAAATCTGTCAACTTCAATCGTGAGTCCCATGTTACCAATACTACTGTTATTAGAGTCTTGGGCCCCCCTCATTACTGGGCACCCGAACGTGCCGCCTCTGGAGAACTCTCATTAAAATCAGATGTTTACAATTTCGGGATGATCTTGCTTGAGATAATCTCTGGGGATCTTGTGCCGTTTAACAGGACATATCTCGATGAGGTAACAATATTCAATTTTCAAGTTGAAAACAAACACCATGATTTTGGTAATTAATTATGCAAAATATATCCATATATATATGTCTGTGTGTCTGTGTGTGACCGACATTTGTTTCTGTTGTTGCTACATCACAATGAATCTAATTATTGTCTGTTTCTTTGCATGTCTTGGTAGGCAATGAGAAACAAGGAGTATTCTAAACTGGTAGATGCAGAGCTGCAAGGACCCTTTCCCGAGGATCGTATTCTAAAGAAAGCCATTAAAGTGGCATCAGCATGCATTGATGCAAATCCCGACTCGCGTCCTAGGATGATTACTGTGGCGCGTGCAATGGATTATTTGACAGGTTATCGGAGTGCTCGAGGTTGGCCCGACGAGTTCAAATGATTTGAAAATTGGACGACAATCAAGCTTGTGTTTGGATTTTCTTTCTTTTTTTCTTTCAATGGAGACAAATTTTAATGTGGAGATTGGCTCCAACGATTACCTGAAACTATGATGAAACTATGGTGATGCTCTGGTATGTACATTCATATTGTGGTGCGCATGATGAACAGTGTTGTGTGTCCAGCTGTGCAAATTTCCTTTTGTAGCTTGAGAAATGATATACGTTTTTGGGACAATTGTGTCGAGTAATTTAGGTTTAGTCTCCGGTTGTGTAAAATTCATGTTCTCGGCTCGTTGTTATACTACTTGATTTTCCAAATCACTTGTGCACTTCAAGAAGGGTCAAGCTTTCAGTTTAGAAATCGGATTTTCTGGAAATTACAGATTTCATATATACTTGTGTGTATGTGTGTGTGTATATATATATTGGACTTGGACTACACTGATAAATATAGCTGGACTCAAAATTAGACCCATCTATATTGACCATTTGACATGACCAATGAATAAGAAAATTAGGGAAAGGGACTTCAATCCTTTTAATCCCCAGTTCAAGGTTTCGTGGTTTAATTCATGCCCCTCGACTCCCATCTCTAGTTGTCTCACGTGTCATTTTTAACATAACCGTTCATCTTTTCTCAAAAAGAATGGGGGGCTTTGAAGTATAATCCAAAATATTTATTTCATCGTCATTTAGTCCAGGTAATATTTTATCTTATCAATTCATCCAAATGTGTTTCCCATTGTCAATTTGGACTAGCACCACTAGTCGGGGTTGCTAGTTGTCGCCGCTGCTGTGAGTCGGCAAAAACCTATTAAGCAAAATATACATGACAACATTTATGCTATGCAGTAAGAAATTCCTGAAAACTCCGGCCACCGCCCTTGGACAACTTTTCTGGCACCCCACCAGCTTTGCCACCGACCCTCCACACAAAATGTAATTGAATTCCGACACCGTCCGGTGCAGGTATAGTTTATTATTATATGTAATAAGTAAGAAATACATAACATCACTATGTTATACAGTTTATTATTATATGTAATAAGTAAGAAATACATAACATCACTATGTTATACGGTAAGAAATTTCTGAATCCACCACTGCCATCTGACTACTTTCAAGATGTCACGCCATAAATTTGTGAAAGGAAAATTACCAAGGTATAAATAAGACTACTATCTAACAGGGTCACTACCATTCAACAAGCTCAACTTGAGCGAATCTCTCGGTACACTAAAATACTTTACGACGGAAGCAAATGACAAGAACTGTAGTCAAAGGATGGGCACGATTACAAAATAACTCGATCTCCAAAACTTATTCTTGATCTTTTTAGTTTGAAGAAGGTTGCTACGAGTCTCTGCTTTCTGCGAATATATATATATATATATATATATATATATATATATATATATATATATGTGAGCCAAGAGTTCAATGAGAGGGGAATTGGCATGCGATCTCTCATAAAAATTGCTTTTCAAAATTCCAAGTATGAAATATGAAATTCCAATGCGATATGACAAGTAATAATGATTATGCTTCATATCAATAATTTTGAAGATGCAAATTGTTGGAGTAGGACCAAATGACTTCTTCAAGAAAGGCAACCTAGCTTATCTCTGCCGTCCCACCACAAAAAGCCCAGCAACCCGCTCGTCTGAAAAGTCAATCAGGCCCTTGACCCGTTTGACCCCGTTTGTTTTATCTGTGTCGTTTTCTTGTTTGTTCCGTCCCTTTCTTTTTGGCTTTTGACCGCTGCCTCTCTTTGTTGGTTAGCTTTTCTCCCAACCCTAAAATGGCCGATTTGCTCTTTGTGAAGTTGTACAACGATTTCCTCCCTTTTGCTTACTATTATGTCCTCGGTCCCTCTCTGAAACATAGTTGTGTGTATTTGTTTTGTTTATCCATGTTCTCTGTGAGTTTTGGACTTTGCCGCCGGCAGTGGATCAAGACAACAGATCCAGGCGGTGACGGAAGGCTGGGCTTCGTCCCGACTCGGGATCCTGAGCCGACACACCCCTTGAAGTTTGTTGTTCGATTCTGGCCGAAAACCGTTGAGCAGCGACGACGGCACCTCGACGTCTGTTTAGCTATGGGTTTGTACCAGGGATCGTCATACTCATTAGTATACTCCTATCACCCAATTGCATGTCAGACACTCCGTCCTTTAGTACTGGGATTAGGACCATGGGAAGTCGGACAAGGACCGCAAGTGACCTACTCTATCACTTGCCAAACTATCCCACAAGCAAGCATTGTTGTTTTCAATTAAAGAACGTCGAATCTCCGCAATTGCAGAGACAACATACTAGATTATAACCATAGCATAAGTAAGAGTTGGATCCAATCTCCAATTTAAAATTTGTTTCCATTCAAAAAAAAAAATTTAAAAATCATAATAACAATAATTAAAAAAATAAAAATCCTAACACATTCTCAATCGTCATCCAATTTTCAAATCATTGGTGTGAACTCGATGGGCCAAACCGCAGCACTCGGATCATACGTCAAGTGATTCATTGCACGCGCCACAGTAACCATCCTAGGACGCAAGTCGGGATTTGCATCAATACACGCTGATGCCACTGTCATGACTTTCCTCAGCATATGAAGCCCAGGAAATGGTCCTCCTAGCTTTGCATCTACTAGTTTAGAAAACTCCTTGTTTCTCATTGCCTGCCAAGACACACAAAGAAACAGACAATGTTTAGATTCACGGTGATGTAGTAACAACATAAATAAATGTTCAGCTCAAACACACACGCATATATATATATATAGGGATATATTTTGCATAACTAATTACCAAACGCATGGTTGTTGGTTTGAATTTTAATTTGATATTGTTACCTCATGGACATAAGTCTTGTTAAACGGTACAACATCCCCAGAGATTATCTCAAGCAAGATCATCCCGAAATTGTAAACATCTGATTTTAATGAGAGTTCTCCAGAGGCGGCACGTTCGGGTGCCCAGTAATGAGGGGGGCCCAAGACTCTAATAACAGTAGTATTGGTAACATGGGACTCACGATTGAAGTTGACAGATTTTGCGGTCCCAAAATCGGAGATCTTTGCGTTGAACTCATTGTCTAATAGAATGTTGGATGACTTGAGGTCCCCGTAGATCGCTGGATTAGTGGCTTCATAGTGAAGATAGCTCAATGCTTTGGCTACACCACATGCGATCTTCATCCTCGTGCCCCAATCCAATGCCTGCCGCTGTCCAGTTTTACGAGCTGCATGCCACGTCACACATTTAAGACAAACATAGCAAATGTTAATTAATTGCACATTTACCTTGAAGCTGATCATACAAAGACCCCAAAGCCATGAATTCGCACACAATAATTCGCTCAACCCCTTCAGCACAACTTCCAATCAGTTTGATTACGTTGGGATGGCTCAAATTTGAAAGCAAGAGGGTGTCCATCTCATAAACATCGTTCCTATTCTGAGGTTTTAGCCACTTCATGGCAACAACCTGCATGCAAAGATCAATAAATTAAGCTTAATCGTCAAGAACGGAGTTAATTAGTTATGTAGAAAACAAAATATAATACAAGATAATGACCGTGCCATTTTGTAACCTCCCTTTGAACACCGTCCCTCTTTGGACACGTTCACCAGCCGGTAAGTTACTAATTGCTCCTCGAATTTCACGTAACGTGAGTACCATGGGATGGTTTACTAAAACATCAAGTAATTTATTACTATTCAAACAAAAAACTCCACTGGAATCGTAACATCGATCACCATAACATATAATTTGTTTGTACATGCAGTGCAAAAAAGAAACACCAAGAAATGAAGACACTTACGAGGGGGCTCCAAAGGCCAAGGCCCGGCATTGGTCAAGTGGTTCATGGCACGAACGACAAACCTGAATTGATCGGACCCTGATTGGCGACAACAGAACAATACCAGATGCAAGGCTTTCTGTAACTTGTCTCTAGGAAATTGGCGTTTCAACCTTCGATCCGCCACTTCCTTCCCCTTATCCAACTTGCGCTTCAACCATTCCTCGATAAACCCAGAATGACCCCTAGTCCGGTCCTTTGCCTTTTTCCCTGTGATTATCTCAACCAATAATACTCCGAAACAATATAGATCCGAATACCGGCCAGTTTTTGGAATTCCAAAATCCGAGATCTTAGGGTGGAAATTTCCGCCTAATAGTATGTTAGCAGGTGTAAGGTCCCCGTGGATAACCCGATGGTTCGGTTCGTGGTGTAGGTAGCTCAAGCCCTTTGCTACACCGGCCGCTATGTTCATCCTCGTGCCCCAATCCAACACCTGTTGACCTCTTTTACGAGCTGCATGCCGCATCATCACATTTTCAATTAAAAAAAATTCATTTTTTTTTAAATTATTATTGTTGTTGTTATTAATATTATTATGACCGAATAGGGCATGTATGCTCTCTCATAGGACAACACAACCAACTAATTAGAACCACAAGTAGTTAAGTGATGCTTGTTATAATAACTTATCTTATTACCACACAAGGATCTGTAAAGTGCAAACTAAACTGATCATAATCAAATGTATAATAATATGTTAAACTGATTATTACCAATAAGATGATCATGCAAACTTCCCAAAGGCATGTGTTCGTAGACAATGATACACTCGACCGCACATTCATAGAAACCAACCAACTCGATAATGTTAGGATGGTGAACACGACAAAGAATCCGAACTTCGTTAGCATAATCTGCGTCCCTCCTCTCAGAAGGATTATTCATCCGCTTAACGGCAACAATCTGCCAAATTTTGTAAAATTATCAAACACACACACACGCACACACACACACATAGAGGGAGGGAGGGAGAGAGAGAGATGACCTGGCCAGTTTTTAATGTGCCTCGGAAGACGTGTGCAGTGCTTCCTTTCCCGATAAGTTGTGCATTGCTAAAATCTCCGGTCGCATCTTTAAGATCTTTCAAAGGGAAGCAGCGGGGATTATTTAGGTCTATTCCTGTCAAATATTTCAAAGCAAAGATAATATTTCATCAAATTATTCTCATGAGGCCCTCTTGGTTTTTTTTTTAAAGAAGAAATCGAAGACCAAGTTAACCCTCTCTGATCCAAAATAAGTATTCGTTATTTTATTTTTTTCTGGAATCATAATGATAATTGATGTACAAGAATTATGAACACACACCAAGTAATTAATTAAAACAAGCTAATTCTTGACCCGGTCTGGCCCGGACGGAATTACTACCACCTATAAGTTTATATCAAAATCCAAGCTAACCCCTCTGATCCAAATAAATACCCAATTTTAATCATGATGATAATCGATGCAAGAATTATGAACACAAGAAATAATTAATGAGAACAAACTCATTCCCATGCCCGCAGCTGGACTCATTTGATCCAATAACACACATATATCCAGATATCACTAGTTAAACTGATATTATGAATTCAAAACAATACGACCTCTACTTACGTAGATTATGGAAATCATATCCTATCATGATTTTGAAATGGGGGTCGTTGAAAATCAAATCGTAGAATGATTTTGAAACGCATTTAAATCGCATCAACGATTTCATTGGGAGCCTTGAGAGTATTTCAGTTGTGACATCCCATGGTAAGAAGCCGGACGCCATTGTTGATATATCGTTTTGTTCAGACCTACAACAAATATATGTAAATTAAGAGTCCCTTGCTCCCTTTCCTCCAAGTTTTACTTAAAAAAAAAGAATTCCTGGGAGTGAAAAATGAGTATCCACATATGACCAATTCTCTCAACCAAAGTATATTGCGTAGAATTAACAATAATGACCCACAAGAGCGACAAGTATAACTGAGATGAGATACTTTGACTCTTTTTCAGGTATAATCGAGGGATAAATTAAGATGAAAAAAGAAAACGTAATTCTCCATCCGAACCACGTACTGTTACCCGATATACAATAGTCCACACTTCCATTCTCTGAAAATATAACATCTCGAATTTCTCCACACCAACCTACAGAAAAGTAAACACTATTAATACTAAAGGTTGCAATGATATCCGTGAAATTAATTCTGCCTAAAATTTATCCCTAAACTTTCAAAAACTTTTGGTTCTATAATATAATTTATTACAAACTGTGGAGAATAACCAATGACCATGCCGGGAACCTATCAAGTTCAGAACAGCATATCACAATTTTATTTTTTTTAAAGTTGGTTGAAAATATTATTAAAAATCACACTTTTTTTTACTACTAAATAATTTTGTAACTATAAAATACACATATAAAGTTGAAAGAGTTGCAATGGGCCAAACATGTACAAGAGCATCAAAAATGTGAAGAAGATGAAAATATATTTGTTGGGTTTATGATTTGGAGAGGTATTTTGGATATTTTTGATGAATTAATTTTTTAATGGGTACAAGAAATAAAAATTTTGGGTGCCAATATTCGTGCCTTAATTAAATTCATTGTCGATTTATTTCTGAAATATTTATCGTCGAGTATTAAATCTTTTT
>BMAC01001651.1:57121-72175 GCA_014905375.1 Phtheirospermum japonicum
CTCTCATAATTCGTTGGGTTCTGGTTTGACCAGTGATTAAGTAAAATGAGTTTTATTTAATCAGGGACTCTAAGGGACGAGTTCATATAAGAATAATATGTTATTCGAATCACAATGTGTTGTGAACCCACGGCTAGCTTACACCTGAACCATTGAGGGTCACACCACGTGTTTCCTGATTATTGAAAACGACAGCTAGAAATTAATTGTTAATTTTAGCATAATTAGATGTCAATAAAACACCCATAAAATATCTAATAAATTTGGACTCCTCCCTAATTAAATAATTTGAGTCCAGCACTTGTAATTAAAATAACCCAAACTTGTCATCCAGCCCATTATCCTTCTGGCCCAGCATCGGTTCACCTACCTCCTGACCCGTTGACTGATCCATACCCGTATCACCGCCCGGTCTCGCCTTTGCCCCTTCTTGTTCACAAACACACTCAAAGATTGCATTTTTACCCGTCTGTCCAAAATTAGGGTTTTTTCTCTCTTCAATTTCAACTCCAAGCTTTTCTTTTTCCAATTTCATAATATAAATATTGATATTTAATTAAAAAACAGGTCCCCCCCATCAACAGATCCTTGACCCCAAGGATTAAATTTGGGGAATTTCTTTTTTATAAACTTTCGATCCACCCAAGTAGCTTCGTGAGGTGCGGTGTTCCGCCATTGCATCAAAACCTATTCGACAGCAGCGCCGCTCCGATTGGTGGTCCTCGTGTCCAGGACGGCGACGGGTTCGATTAAAAATTCCCCCTCGGATGTTGTGGCAGGTAAATCCGGGACGGCGGAGGTGCCAGATCCAAGCTTTGGTTTGAGGAGGGAGACGTGAAAAACCGGATGGATGCGCGATCCTTCAGGCAGATTCAAGCGGTAAGCAACTTGACCTATCTTTTCTGTGATAGTGAAAGGGCCGTAGTATTTAGCTGATAATTTGACATTTTTCCTGAGTGCTACCGAATTTTGTCGAAAAGGTTGCAGTCTTAAAAAGACCTTGTCCCCAATTTCAAAATTCCTTTCTTGCCGGTGTTTGTTTGCATACATTTGCATCCTCTGTTGTGCTAGGAACAGATTTTCCTTGATTATTTGTCTTGCTGTCTCTCTCTGCATTACTAATTGTTTAGCATCCTCATTCTCATTGCATGCATACTGCACCAAAGACGCTATAGGTGGGTTGTACCCATATAGAGCTTCAAAAGGTGTAGCCTTTAACCCTGTGTGGTAATTTGTGTTGTACCAAAATTCAGCCAAGCTCAACCATTTCATCCATTTTTTTGGGTTGTGATGCACCATACATCTAAGATAGTTCTCTAAGCACTGGTTCACCCTCTTAGTTTGCCCATCAGACTGGGGGTGATAGGCAGTTGACATGTTTAGCTGCACCCCCATTAATTTGAATAAATCCTTCCAGAAGGTTCTAGTGAATACCTGGTCCCTGTCTGACACAATGTGTGTTGTTAACCCATGTAGTTTATAGATGGTGTCCAGGAACAGATTAGCCACTGTAAGAGCAGTAAAAGGGTGGGATAAGGCAGTATAATGTGCATACTTAGTAAGTCTGTCTACCACAACTAAAATAACATCTTTTCCTTGTGATTTTGGTAAACCCTCAATGAAGTCCATGGATATATGACTCCAAGCCTGTTCAGGTATAGGGAGTGGTTGTAGTAGCCCAGGGTAGCCCCCATGTTCTGATTTAATCCTTTGACAAACATCACATTCCTTAACCCAAGCTACGATATCTTTCTGCATTCTTGGCCAGTAGAATATGTAGGTGCCCAACACCCCTAAATGACCACCATAGGCTGAGCTGTGCATAGCAGCGAGGATTACTTTTTTGAGACTGTCTCCATTTCCCACACATAACCTACCCTTATACATGATCAAATCCCCCATCATAGTAAATTCAGGTAGGGCAGTTGGGTCTAAGGTTTTGGCCTCCTTTACCTTGTGAAAAAATTCATCACCATTGTAACTCTGAACCACCTCTTTCATCCATTCAGGAATAAGTGTAGTAATAGTTGTGCAAACCTCCTCATCTGGTCCCCTCCTGGATAGGGCATCAGCTGCCTTGTTCTCTGCTCCCTTTTTATATTGTATCTCATAATCCAATCCAAGCAACTTGGTCATCCATTTTTGTTGAGTTGGTGTTATTATCTTCTGATCCAATAAGTATTTAAGTGCTTGTTGATCAGTCTTAATTATAAACATTCCCCCATGCAAATAATGTTTCCACTTATCTACAACCAAGAGAACTGCAAGAAACTCTCTCTCATAGACAGAGAGTGCTTGATTCTTTGGACATAAAACCTTGCTTAGGTAAGCTAGTGGTCTCCCTTCTTGCATTAGCACTGCCCCTATTCCCTTCCCACTAGCATCAGTCTCTAATATAAATTTTTTTGAAAAGTCAGGCAGAGCTAGGACAGGTGTTGTGGTCATGGCATGTTTTAATTTTTCAAAAGCTGACTGTGCATCCTGATTCCATTTAAATTGGTCCTTCCTTAGGAGTTCAGTAAGTGGTCTGCTCATAACCCCATATCCTTTGACAAATTTCCCGTAGAATCCAGTCAGCCCTAGGAACCCTCTGAGTTGTTTCAGTGTTTTAGGAACAGGCCAATGAACCATGCCAGCTATCTTCTGGGGATCAGTGGACACCCCTTCTTGAGAAATGATGTGACCTAGATACTCCACTTCTGTTTTTCCAAAACTTCATTTGCTAGCCTTAGCATACAACTTGTTCTGCCTGAGTAGTAATAATGCCTCCTCCAGATGCTTCAAATGTTCTTCCCAGTTCACACTATACACTAAGATGTCATCAAAAAATACCAAGACACTCTTTCTCAGTTGCTCCCTGAAAACTTTATTCATGAGTGATTGAAAAGTGGCTGGAACATTACACAGCCCAAATGGCATGACCAAGAATTCATAGTGACCATTATGTCTACTAAATACTGTTAGGAATCTGTTCTCTGGTTTCATCAATATCTGGAAATAACCACTCCTTAGGTCTATCTTTGGAAAGTACTTAACCCCATGTAACTCATCCAACAATTCATCAATCACAGGTATAGGATAATCATGTTTGATTGTAAGCCCATTCAAATAACTGTAGTCAACACACAGCCTCCATGTAGCATCTTTTTTCTTCACTAAAATTACTGGTGATGCAAAAGGACTCCTGCTGTCCTGAATAATTCCTGAGTCTAGCATCTCCTTGATCATCTGCTCTATAGCCCCCTTGTGATCATGAGTGGTCCTGTAAGGATATTGGTGTCTTGGAATGCTACCTGGCTTTAAGATAATTTGATGTTCTACCCCCCTCCCTGAAGGAAGCCCCTTGGGTTCCTCAAACACATCACTGTACTTGTTCAGCAGCATGTTTATTTCCCCATTACTCTCCCAGTGTTCTGCCTTGGCTAATGTTACCCAATATACCTCCTCAACTTGACTGCATTGCTCTTCATGTATCAACTTGTATAAAGAATGACCAAAGATGAATTTACAATTTGTTGTAGATGTAATAGCCTATATTCTTACCCTTTTACCCTTGAGAGTTACTGCAAAAACCATCTTGGCATAGTCCAACTCTATAGGGGTACAGGATTTGAGCCAATCCCCTCCTAAGATGAGGTCACAACCCTCATTTTGTAACACTCTCAGGGAGTAGGTGAACTGGTGCCCCTGCATTTCCCAAGTGAAATCCTTCACACACTGGTTGCTAACCATTTTCTGACCATTATCCACCTTCACAAGTAAGGGTTTAGCTGAACTGAGGTTGCAACCTAGCTTCTTGGCAGTTTTCTCTTGAATGAAACTCAGGGTGCTCCCTGAATCAATCAGTATATGTAATTTCTGCTCACTTTGTTGTCCACACACCCTCAAGGTAGTAACCCCATCCTACCCTGAAATTGCATTGACAGACATATGTACTTCATCCATGTTGTCTGGTGCATCAGTGTAATCCCCATCTTCTGTTTGCAGGTAGGTTAGCTCTTCTTCTTCAGTCATAATCATATAACTAATCCTACTCTTACACATGTGGCCTGGTATGAACTTTTCATCATAATTGTAACATAGTCCCCTCTCCCTTCTTGAAGCCATCTCACTTGAAGTTAATAGTTTGGTAGGGGGTCTCTGAGTGAAGGTATTAGCTGTTTTTCCAGAGGTGGAAGAGTCTGTATTCCTAGTGTATTGTAAGCTAGTATATCTGGTATTCCCTTTCAGTTTTCTTGTGATAGCATCCATGGTAAGCAACCAGTTCCTTCCCAAATCTATTGCCTGTTGTAGTGTAGTAGGTTAAAACATTGTTATGAAAGCCTGCATATCTTCAGATAACCCACTGATAAAACTAGCTATAAAATACTCATCTGAATACCCCTGATTAATCATCAACATACATGCTCTGAGTTCCTCAAATTTCTCCACATATTCCATGTAAGAACCTGTATGCTTGAGTTTATTAAATTCTGCAATGATTTTAGTTTCCTTGAGTTGTTCAAACCTGGCTGAGATAATGTCTAAAAATTGTGCCCAAGATAAATCAGCCTGGTTAACCCCAAAATTTTGGTACCACTGGGCTGCTTTCCCTTCAAAATGCATAGCAGCCAATGTAACTTTTTGTGTATCATTCATGAAGGGTACCAACTTAAAATATCCATTACATCTCAACATCCATGACCTGTGTTGTGTTCCATCAAAGTGGGGGAAATCAATCTTGGGTAGAGGGTTTGTGGTGTGATTACATGTACACAATTTGTGTTTTACTTCTGGGTGTGTTTGTTTAATTTCCAGTTTGTGTCACAGGTGTTGAAAAAGGTTTGCCCAAAATAGACCCTCCTTCCTCTTGGTTTTTTCCTCTGTCTGGATTCAAGATCTGCATCTGGAGAGTGGCTAAGGTTGTAGTCAGGTGCTCCAATTTGCTGGTAAGATTCTGTGTCTGTTCATATATAGTTGTCTTGATGTTGGAAATCTGGGCTTGTGTTTCTGAATTAATCTCTGTAATTTGTTCTTGTAGCTTGAGTTCTTGATGTTGGAAATCTGGGCTTGTGTTTCTGAATTAATCTCAGTAATTTGTTCTTGTAGCTTGAGTTCTGATGCTTCTCTTTTATTTGATTCAGTTTGCAGCACCTGGTCGAGTCTTTCTGGGCTTCCTGGAGATCTTTGAAAGGAGTAACTTCTGCCATGGCCGAGGATCGTCTGCTCTGGTGGCCAATTGTTATGGGTCGACCAATTTTCGATTTAATTTGTAATTTCTGTAATTAATTTGTTTGGGAGTTGCACTGTAATTGGGAGAAGAAACTTGGGAAAGAAGTAGATGAAGGTAGGTAGGGAGAAAATATCAAGAGAGAGATATCAATTTGTGTAAACGCTTAATAATCTTCACCCTGTTTCATTGGTTTACATAGAGTAATTTGTGGTTTGGACCTCTTGATTGAAAAGACAAAAACACCCATAAAATATCTAATAAATTTGGACTCCTCCCTAATTAAATAATTTGAGTCCAGCACTTGTAATTAAAATAACCCAAACTTGTCATCTGGCCAGCATCGGTTCACCTACCTCCTGACCCGTTGACCGATCCATACCCGTATCACCGCCCGGTCTCGCCTTTGCCTCTTCTTGTTCACAAACACACTCAAAGATTGCATTTTTACCCGTCTGTCCAAAATCAGGGGTTTTTCTCTCTTCAATTTCAACTCCAAGCTTTTCTTCTTCCAATTTCATAACAGTTGATTCGACCACAGAATTGAACTCGGCCGGCCAATCAGCCTCATCATTCTGATCAGAGGTCAAGTAGTTCATCGCACCATGGTTCTGAAAACCGGACCGGACCGGCCGGTCCGACCGGTTCAACCGGGAGCCGGCCTTGATTCCGGTCCGGTTTAGATATGTAAACCATTTGACAAAAAAATCGGTAAAGAACCGGAAAAACCGGGCAAACCGGTAAACCTGCACCGGTTTTAAAGGTTTACTAGCCCAGCAGTACAAGCCTTTACAAAAGCCCATTAGACCGGGAGAGATGCCCAATTAAACCTTGTTGGGCTGCCTTTATTTATACTATACTTACCTTGGACATTTGTTACTCAAAACCAATGTGGGACAATAGCTTTATATCACCCTCTTTCAAATTATGGCTAAAGAAGCTCTATTCTTTTTTTGTTTCAATGTGGGACAACATTTTAAAATCATTACAAGAAAAGAGGGTGGATTTTAGTAGTACAAATCATTAAAAAAAATATAAAAGCTTTTATTTCTTTTTATCACTCATACAGTAAATCCACTTAATTTTTCCTAATAGATGAGAAATTATATTCCAAGATTTTTAATTATTCCAAACAAAAAAGTTTGCAGAATTATTATAACATATATAAACTCCGACTCCTCATATGATTATACTTAAATAATTTATTTTTATCTTTCATTATTTTGCTTGTTTAAAGTATATGTGATTAGATAATATATTTTATATGTAATAAGAATAAAAAAGTATATAAAAGTATATCCGGTTGGACCACGGTTCAACCGCGGTTGAACCTGTGAACCATTGAACCTATAGTTGCACCGGTTCGATGACCGGTCCGGTTTTCAGAACATTGCATCGCACGCATCATCACTCTCATGTCGGGCCTCGAAGCAGGATGTGTAACCTTGTACAGACTGATGCCAATGCCATGGCTCTCTTAAACATATTCTCTTGAATCGGCCTTTCATCTCCAGGTCCGCCAGCTCACGCACATCCTTTTCTCTCATGTACTGCCAAGACAAAACAAACAAGATGTTATTTTAAGCCTCAACAAATGTGAAATCTCGTTGTGATGCAACACAAATGTTCAGTGGAAACACATAGCTAGGGTTAATACACAATCCACCCATGAGGTTTTGCCTAATTACTAAAAGGTGTGGGGGGTATATTTGTAATTCTAGAAGATAACTTTTTTCTGGTAGTTAGGCTAAACCTCAGGGGTATTTTCGTAATTATCCCTAGTTTTTCCCAAAATTATACACTCAACCTCTGTTCGTTTTACAAAAACTAACGCAGTTATTGAAATTTGTAAGATAGAAGCATATGATGAGAATTATGAAAAATATCTCAACCTTAGGATAATATTATCTATGCAGAAAGACATGGTTGATTTAGAACTTTAAAAATAAATAAATAAATGTTACCCGATCCACGTCCACATTATATCGACCAGCCTTAGTCTTAACCACTCGTATCCCTCTTCCCATGATAAGCACCAGCAAGACCATACCAAAACTAAACACATCTAACTTGGATGTAAGTCCTCCAGGAAAGGGATATTCGGGTGCACAGTTAGCCATGATCACAGCAGTTACAGTGGACTGATCATCGAATGGTGCAGATTCAGCGGTTATAAAATCCGAGATCTTGGGGTGGAAGCCATCGCCTAGTAGTATTTTGGATGATTTAAGGTCCCTGTATATAACAGGAGGATCAGCTCTGTTATGTAGGTAGCTCAACCCTTTCGATACACCCGACGCTATTTTCATCAGCGTGCCCCAATCCAATGCCAGCTGGCCACTGTTACGAACTGCTGCACACATTTAATTAATGCACCATAAGCATTAGTGGCAAATAATATAGGAGGAACAACTATAATACATAGAACAGCAAGAAAAGTACGATATGGTTTTAGAAAAACCTAAATATAAATGATTACAAAATTTATCACATGGGACTTGTTTCGTGTGTTGTGCCATACCCCATATAATCAGAATCTTTTAATTTATGCAATATCCTATGTTCCTCGCCTTAAGGCATGGAAATGAAATAAATAGTTAAAGAATGGCATGAACAAACTAAAACATCCTCGGTTGATAATTAGTACTATGTATAGGGCTGACGAAAACAACAACCATTGAATTGAACCTTAATATATGCTCACAGGGATTACAATAATTCAATACAAATCTCAACTTACATATAATTATGTACTACACGTCTTAATCAAGGGTCATAATATGCATCAAGATAGAGGAAGAGATCATATAAACTAATCAAGAATGTATTTTATATATATGTAATATGAATACCTGAACCAATGTTAATTAACTGTGTTTTAAGACAGATTATAGATTTATCCTTGGTGCATTACCATAAAGCTGATCCCGCAAACTTCCCAAGGGCATGAATTTGTATCATGCGCTCCTCCTCGTGAGCACAGCAACCAATCAGATTGATAATGTTCGGATGGCTCAAACGAGAAGGCCATGGTCATATTTGTTTCTCCTTTCAGTAGTCTTTAGCCGTTTAATGGCAACAGTCTGCCGAAATTTGCAACATCACAAGTTTTCCAAATATCACGAGTGTGTTAACTTCTTTTTATTAGTGCGTATACAATGATTGAGAGTTAGCAAAGGTCACCTGCTGAAGTAATGTCACCTTCATTACATTAGAGGATTTTCCTTTCCCGATTAAATTTTTTTATGCATCTTCAATTTGACTATAAGTGAATAACTTGTGCTTGTTTCCTGCAAGTCCCCAACAAGAGAATTAGGTCATGCCATCATGCTTCGCAATAACATACATACAATCTCAGTGTTAGCTATAATTTCTCATTCATTTAGAACGCAAAGCAATTTCATGAAATGAGGCGATTAAATATAAGAGAGATAATAGTCTTCTTTTTTTTTTTCCTTCTCTTTTCAGGAATCATGATCACAAGTAAAATCATTTGGACAAAACTCATTCCCGGCAATAACTATCGTTATATCCATAAAACAAAATAGCTTTTGATCATGTTATGACAAGTAATTCAAGAAAAGCCAATCGGAATCATAACTCACATCCACGTTGAAAATGGTATCATTCAATGTCAAGAGAACTACAACATTGACCATGCAGCGAAAAACGAAACCCATGAAATAACATAAACCCCAAAACAGACTCAAATAGAGTAGCCGTCAACATGATACATGAGACCACCACAATCAAAGCAGAACAAAAACAGCAAACAAAGCACGTAGCCAAAGTGCTCAACCGTACCATCTAAAACTTAACAGTAGCTCCGACTTGAATTCCGATGGTTCCCGATGATCTGACCTCAACAGCCCCATAGCAAGCCGCCTCTAGTCTCTGTATGGTCGGGAATAATGCCTCCTCCACTTGGCTAATAACCTCTGCCGCCAACGTGCTAGTCACTTGAGCTCCGGCAGTCACACACAGTATTATGAACGTACAAAACAAAAAGTATATCCACATAGTTTTTCCTTATTGGAGCCATGTTGTTGAGTCGCATTGGAAGAAAAAAAATCTTTTTACGTCAAAGACATGTAACAATCTCATGCAGAAAAGGAAAAAAATGTAAGGTAAAAAGTGGAGCCAATCTCCATATTAAAATCTGAGAATAAGTGTGAATTGTTCTAACTTACAAGCTTCTAGCATGCTGTGGTGATTCTCCTTTTTCTTTCACACTGATCTTCACAAGCTGTGATGATTCTCCTCCTTTCACACTGGGCTTCACATGCAAAGCCACAAGATCGGAATCAGGTGACAAGTCGTTCATTAATTTCATCACATCAATCATCTCAGGCCGCAGAGCAGGATTTACATCTACACACTGTGATGCCAGTCTGATGGCTTCCTCTAACATTTCCTTAGGAAATTCACCTTTCAGATTTGAATCCGCCAGTTTAACCTCACGCTTATCTCTTATTACCTGGGGCGTACCAAGACAAAACAAACAAGAACTTATTTTAAGTCTCAAAACAAATAATTAACTGTGATAAAACACAAAGGGTCAGCGGAAACACATAGCTAGGGGTAATTACGCAATTCAACCACGCGGTTTTGCCTAATTAAAATTATAAAAATCTTTAAAATTTAGGAATTATTATCCAAAATAAAATAAAATAACGAAGTTTGATAATTACTGGTAAGTAACTATTTTCGAAATTATAGTCATTATAACCTCTCGTACAACCTTTCCGTCTCCGCGCATCATGTCACGTGCACTGATTCCGGATATTATCTCAAGCAAGAGCATACCAAAATTGTACATATCCGACTTATATGTAAAAATCCCATTGTCACAAGATTCTGGCGCAATGCAATCTGACATAAATGAGACATGCTGTGCAAATCCCAATGCACAGATCTTTTGATTCCAAGTTCCTGCATACAACTCCACGCTCGCCGTGGAGGTGATTCAAAGCTTTGGCCACACCAGCCGCATATATATATGTATGTGTGTGTGTGTGTGTATGTATGTGTGTATATATATATATATATATATACACACACACACATATATATATACACATATATATATAAATCTTTGATCCCAATGTCAATCCTCGTGGCCCAATCCCATGATATATATATATATATATATATATAGAGAGAGAGAGAGAGAGGGAGGGATGGGTTCACATGGGAACCAATCCCTGTGTACGAACCTAGAAACCTACTATATTATATGGGATGTGATGCTATTTATGAATCATGTACATGCTAATTAAGATAATAAGATAATAGTAAAAATCAAGAGAACATAAAAATAGCAATGCGAAATATAAATAGCATTTTGTTTTATTTAATTAGGCATCACATATAATGCAATATAGCGGTTCCTAGGTTCCCACATAGAAAATTGGTTCTCGCATGATCCTATTCCTATAAATATATAATCTATCAATTTATAATAACAAAATCTGAATGTGGAAATTTAAAGGATACACAAAAATAATAGAAATAATAACGAACAAAATTTCCTTCGTTCCTAACCTTACGGCATAATAAGTTGAAGAATGAAACGGGCAAAATTGTGTACAACACATGTTACCAAGTTGAAACCACAAGTTAAGTGATACTATAATAGATTATCTAACTCAGAGATTTGTAAAGTGCAAAACAGATCATATAAATTAATAATATAACATGAACTGATTGGAGATCATTACCAAGAATATGATCATGCAAAGTTCCCCTCGTCATGTATTCGTATACAATTAAGCGTTCGAGACCCTCAACAAAGGTACCCATAATTTTTTGATAATATTGGATGGCTCAACATAGAGAAATCGTTAACTTCCAGCTCATAGTCCGTCCTCCTATACCGACCAGAATTTATCCGCTTCACGGATACCTGCCAAAAATTGCAAAATTATCAAATATTGAAAAGTTTGTTAATGGAATATTATCAAATATTGAAAAAATAAGAAGAGGAAAAAGCTTGACCTCGGCATTGTCCAGAATCCCACGGAAATACACGTCCAGAAATTGATTTCTCTTAACCTCGTCGCCTAAAACCACCAGTTGCGTCTCGAAGTTCAGGGAGAGTGAATGTTTTAACTGCAAATTCATAGTAGGGAATCAACTTGAACAGCAACCCAATACATGAAACCACCCCAATTTCGTTTTATTTTAGAGCCCTGGGGCTCCTCTTCTTTCTGCGTAATTCTAGGCCTTTTCCGGTGGTTAACGAAGGAGGTGGGCGGCGGTTTGTGGCTGGAGGATAGCACCAACAAGAGAAGAGGAAGAAAGAAATCAATAGAAGGAGACAGAAAAGGAAAGAGGATCTCCGGTGGCTAGCGGCGGAGATGGCTGGTGGCGTCGTGAGGGTCGATTAGGTTTTGCTGCTTTGAATCTTGGAGCGGGATATTACATTTTGATTCTAATTTAATAAAATATAGAAATTTTAATATCTAATCTAATTTAATATATTTTATTATATTTTATTTAATTTTTTGATTTTATTATATTTTAAATTTAATAATTTTATTTTATTATATTTTGTTTAACTCAATTTTTTTTATAAATATAAAAAATTAAATATAATTAAAAAATAAATTTGAATTAGTTATCTTAATCGGATTATCCAAATGGTGAACTTGGGCTGAACTATCTTTTGGGCCATTAGAAAATTTGAGATTTTGGAATAGAAATTAATCAATTTGGAATCATTTCATCACATGTGGAAAAGATATAAGGATTTTCAAATATACTCAATAATAAAAGGCAACTTCATGTGAGTTGTTGATGTTGTTGTGATGTTTGTAAACAATCTATCTTATTACATGAATATGTTTAGTTCCCTGCTGAAAAATGATGTTAATTTTAAATGGATAGATAAACACCAAGAATGGATAAAACAACTTAAGGAAGTTTGCAAATAGCTTCCCGGGCTAGAAATTCTAAATGACGATGATGAACTGATTCTATAGACGAATGTCATTGTTTATTGGTGGGCAACTGTTTTTAATAAAGTGACACCAAATGGAGAAATGCCATGCAAATATTACAGTAGACTATTTTCAGATAGTGAAACAAATGAGTTATTTGCAGTTAGAAAGGCGTTTAAAAATGGCATTTATTTCTACTACGTAAAACGTTCATAAAAAATTGATAATTCTAGCTTTAAATCTTTTCTAAACAATAAATCCAAACCAAAAAAATGCTAGATTACTTAGATGGTAGGTTGAATGTCATTTTATGATTATGATATTGTATACATAAAATCTCATGAAAATATTCTTGCGAATTTCTTAACAAGAGATGGAAAGATCAGAGATTGATTCATTCCTCAAAGTGGCAAGGGATTTAAGAGAACATTTAGAGATGCTTCAATGCTAGTTTGATGCATTGACTCTCAATGCAGAGGTAGCCAGAAAGTTACAATGAACTGATTGAGAAATAGTTTCCGATCGAATACAAGGTTGCTTATTGGCCAATGAACAATTATAGTTTGTAATGAGTTCGAGATACATCTTCTATGGTGCAAAAGAAGACATTTTGATTGCAGGGCTCTAGACCTGTAACGAGGGATTTAGATAACCCTAGCATGAGAGTAGAGTTGGAATCAAGCTAAAATCAAAACTCCGTAGTCAAATCCGAGTTTTAAGTCAACTCATACTCCCAGGGGTCAATGAGGAAGAGATTAATCATAGCCCACAGATGGGCGAATCTAAGGTTAATATATATATATATATATATATATATATATATATATATATATATATATATATATATATATATATATATATATATATATATATATGAAATTTTGAAAAAATCTCATTTAAAGTTTATCGACAAAGGTGATGGAAGGTAATATCAAGAGTAAGAATCAAGCTGGTTAAATGCATGATTGATGTATCGGAAAGATACCCAAGTGTGTGGATGATGCGTGATTCTCGTCCACAAGACGCTAAGTGTTTGTATGAATTCGAAGATCTAGCACCGGTTCATACAAGATCACCAAGCTTCCGGAAGTATCACAACTTTTGAGATGGATACAAGATGCAGTACACGACACATGGACAAATAACCCTCATCTCGCACGGGGTTATGTCCTAAAGTTATATTTCTTTAGTGCAGCCCTAGAACCAGTTAAAAAAAGAATGCATGAAGTGTTCTGTTTCATCAGGTTTAGACGGTCAGAAACATAAACCATAAAAAGAATCAAGCCACCGACGATTGAAGGGATTCCGTAGTATCTCTCACAGATGACGATATGTCCACAAGAATATGGGTTTTTTTTTAATCTCTCACGGAGATGGATGAAGTTAAGTTCCCGTTAAAGTTCGTCTGAAACATAGTAAATGGATCTTTCATGTTGAATACAATTACAGGAAACATAACATGATTTGCAGAAGACCTATTTGAGAAAAAAAGATCTCTTTTGTGGAATAACAAGATATAAGGAAGTAAAGAAATTCACCGCAAATACTTCAACCACTACAAGAAAAATGGGACTAGACATCACCTAAAAGACATCGGTTATTTTACTTTTATGGTGTCTTTTCTCTTATAACACCGGTTTCTTAAGAAACGGATGTCTTATTAGTGTAGTCCTTTGATAATAAATATCGCATTTCCAAAACCGATGTTTATGGTGTGAAGTCCCACAATTACACACCACTTTTTACACCAGTTCTTGAAATGTGATGTCTATTTATATATTTTCTTATTATTTGACTGCAGTGTTTTATACACCGATTTTCAAGTGATATTTATTTATTGATTTTTAAATTATATATTCACATTGGTCCAATATTGATTTCTAATCATATAATCTCTCCTTCCCAAAGCCTCCAACTAAACTACATCCTACCCATTTGTACCAAAGCCCTAATCCTCTTGATTTATAATTTCTCTCTGAAGATGCAGATAAAAACGGAGCAGAAGTGGTGGAGCCTCCTTCTCCTTTGAAATGTTAAGCGCCCCTCACACTGGCCCGGGACCCCAAAAGTACGACCCGTTGTGGCGACGCCTCCTTAAACCCCCTATTTTGGATAATTGTGGCGGATCTCGGACGGATGCGAGCCCAAGCGCGGCGGAAAGCTGGGCTTTTGTCCCAGCGGCGTCTTTCTGTCACCAGTTTGTTGCACAAGTGGAACCAGGATCCCTGAGATGAGAATCCCTGAAACGGATGATGGCGGTGGAGCTTTCAATGGCGTCCAGTTGCACCAAACCCAGAATTTTGGATCTTGGACAAGATCCATTTTGGTAAGGTCGTTGATTTTGCAAATAATTCCCTTTGTTATTTGATATTGTTGATGTGTGTGATAGATTTGTGTTCCGGGGTCGACTCGACGTTGAACTGTTGCATTTGGTGGTTTGGGATTGTCAGTGTTGGCTGCTGTCAAGCGTCGAAACTGTTGCGGGGCTGTGTACGGGCTGAATTCTGGCCGTAAGGGCTGCTGTCAAGGGTTCGGGCCGGGCTTGGGTCGCTGCACTCGAAGGATAAGGCTAATTACGGACAGTGCTGTCCAGGCCGTTAATGAAAAATAGAAGTTAAACCAAGTTTGACAATCAAAAACGCTTCCATTTCGCGAACGATTGCGGGTACCAGACGGCGAGCGACCACAACAAGAACCATACAAGAGTAAAAAATCCAAAACCACATATATCGCCTCTCCTTCTGCTGACATTGAGCATTCCAGGTAGTGTAATTCATTCAAGAAGATGCCTATTATATGTTGATAATTTTAACTTTAGTCATTTGATTTTGCAGGACATAAAACCTTAGGGTTTAATATTTAGACCATCTTTAGTGTTWGTTAGTTATTTAATTTTTTTTRRTT
>BMAC01001651.1:72189-86944 GCA_014905375.1 Phtheirospermum japonicum
AAYYTWWMGYWTTTTCTCATAAACATAAAGAACCGTTGAACATTATTTTTTATCTTAATTAATTTACTTTTAAGTGACTTGATGCATTGTTGATTCGTTGAGCTGGGTTTAATTATGAAAAATACTCTTTTATGATAAAAGAGTGAAGTGATTTGAATTCACTGGAACTTTAAAGTGATCCTAGGTGAATGGAATGGTATTATTATCTATCTTTAAGCAAAATTTGGCAGATGAAATATTTATTTAATTAAGCATCTTCTTTGCTTTGCGATATCTATATAATATTAGTTATGTATAGAGAACATGTAATTCTGTGTTATGAGCTTGTTGCGAATATTATGGGGGCATGACTGAATAAGAATACTCGAACTATTCTCTCTAAATCACATTATTTTTATTTTATTTTTTATATTATTTTTTTGTTTTGGGAGGGGTGATTCTAAAATTGAGAATATCTTTTGTTGAATAAAGTAGGAGTAGAAGAAACTCAATTTGCTAAGCCATGAACTTTAACTTAGTATATCGATAAGTAGAAATATTTGCTTGAATTTTGAGTTAGCTAAGGCATCAGTAATTAAAACTTTAACTTTATGTTTCTGTCAATTAATTTATTTTGTTGATCATGAGTGAATATTTTTTTACTTCAAAAACTTACTAGCTCTCATGACTTCTTCAGGTGAATTTCTTATTGCTATATGAAAATTGTGATTTGTCATGTTATTGAGAAACTAAAATCATGCTTAAATTGTTCATCAATGCTTTATATAAACTTTGATAATCTCAGTCTTATGAGGCTTATATCAAGTTATTTACGAGGTGGTTACAATTGGTTGGCCTTTTGCTTGCATGTGCCCTGGAATTAGACTTATACTTTTTATTTATTTAAATATTGGCTGAACTTCTAATTGGCGGTTTCCATGTATCGATGACTCTGCCGAAGGTGCCATCCTGCCCATTTGAACCACCCGCTACTCAAAGCCACCGTCGGGATCACATTTCCGCCTGCTTGAATCATATCCTGTCGTAACCATATTCTCCCTCGTTTGAATCACAACCCTAAAGCACCATCGGTTGTTCTCTCATCATAGTCATCTCTCAGGCAATGCCTCATTTCAGTAATACCTTATCTCATTGGGTCATAATTGGTTTGTTTTTACAGGTTTTGCGGCTCAATTATGCAAATAGTGGCTAGAAGAAGAGGTTTTGCTGATGATTAGAGGTTTTTGCTATTGAGTAGAGATTGATACTTTTGTTGGTATAAACTGAAAGAGACATTTTATTTTGTTAATTGCTACAATGAGGTTTTAGTTGCTTTAGTTAAATATTGTATTTTTAAGGCTGTTGGTTGGTGGAATTTGAATTGGATTGAATATTGGTGGCTTGTAATTTCTTGAATAACTTGCTTCTTCTTTTTTTTTTTTTGAATTTTCTTATTATATTAAATAGATAACTGAAGAATAATTGATGTTTTTAAAACTAATAGCATCATATTTGAACTGAAAATCGACATCAATTTAATAATAGATGTCAGCAACAAAAGACATCGCTATCTGGAGAAAATATGACAAATCAAATCTATTAATAGAAAAGACATCGATTTTTTTATCAGTGCAGAAAAACTAAAAAAAAAAAAGGTGTCTATTTTGYAATAGACATCGATTTAAAACTGCCATTAAAACTTCTCCTTCAAACACCTGGGGTTTCAACAATAATTCTGTTTTATAATAGACGTCGTTTTGTAACTGATGTCCAACATAAAACAGACATCAGTTTTAAACCGATGTTATTAGTCCTCACTTTTAACACTAGGGGCATTAACATCACTTGTTTTTCTAATAGACATCGGTTTTAAACTGATATCTATTAGCTTTTTGTAGTAGTGAACATGGCTCATGTTTGCAGATAAACGGATAAAATCTGCCCAAATGCCCAAACCAAAAGGAGCCGCAGTTTGGTACCAGATCCAAATAAAGCAAGACATATAGTGATCACCAAAAACGCGCTATCCCTATGGACTGCAAAAGCCAAAATAGTAAAAGCCTCCCCAACAAAAACAAAGAAATCATGTGACCTCGGGTTCAAAAGGAACGTGATTTTGCAAAGAGAAAACTCCAACAGCTAGTGGAAGGACAATAATACAAGAATTGACGTATGCAGTGACGTCAATAAGTTACAAGAGTCGTGAAGTTTGAATTTCAAGTCTGCTAGACTTCTTGAAATTAAGAAATTGGAGGAAGCATAAGGCATCGCTCATTTCCTTCTATTTCTCATAATAAATAAAATCTAGTGTGAGATTGAAGTTGAAGTTCAAGAATAAATAGTGTTGTAATAATTTATTAATAAGTAAAAAAAAATAGTCTATGTATCTACGAGTGAAAGTCTTTTCCATGAGAGGTTAAAAGGTTTTTTCCTCCAAAAAGTAAATTACTAATGTAATAAAAAATTTCTTTTAAGTTCTTATAAAAACAAGTTTATGTTTCAACATGTGCTATTGATATCTTAATAATTTATTTCTATAAATTAAATTATCTCGTACACTTAGAGTATGAAATGAATTAAGACTGTGCTGATTAATTGCTGAAGGGGCAGATAATTTATAGTTCAATTTATTTTATGTACAAGTTAGATGGGATGTGTTGTCTGTAAAATGAATTAGGGACAATAATTTTTCAAACGATGGCGTCACATCTCACTCATAGCTAATTTGATAAAAGAGAGGTATAAAATTATAAAAATATTTTAATTTTACTAAAGTTTGTAGGAATGACATGATCATAATAAATTATTTCTACTTAGAATTATATAATAAATTAAACATATACAAAATTAATTAAAATAATAAAACTTTTGTAATTAATTAATTGTAATAATTATATATTAGTGAATGACTTTTTTATCCCTAAACCCTAATTTTGTACATATAAAAGGGACTCTAGTCCTCATAATAAAGCATACCTTTTGATCACTCACTTCTCTCCTCTCTCAATATCTTCTCTCTTTTCTCCAGTTTCACAATATGTTATCAGCACGAATTTCTAACCAATTGAGAAAATAATAGCTGTCACAACCAAACCTTCATAAAGCAAAATAATAGAATTTTTTTTGTGCAATAATTCTTTGCGCAGAAATTTTGCAGAATTATTTCATGAAGTTTTAACCGTTAGATCGCTTTCAAATATTTACAGTGTATTCAAGACTTATAGAATTAATATCTGAACGGTTGAGATCTTGTTTGATCCCTATGAAGTTCAATAATTGATTCTGAACAAAACAGTTTTTTGTTCATCGAATCGTCGGTGCAGATTTTTCAAAAATTGATTTCACACAATATAAACGTTGGATCAATTTGATATTTGTATATATTGTTTAAGATATATAAAAGTTGATTTTCGAAGGTGGGGATCAGTTTTATATACCTCTATCATTATCAAAAGGTCACGGATTTAAAGTTGTTTTCCTGAAAAAACAATACGAGAAATTGATTTCTTCCACTTATCGATATATTACTGTAGTTTGTGGAGAAATACAATCATTTTTCATTATGTTCTAGTTGAATATTATGTATTCTTGAAGAATACTACGAGATCTACAATTGCTCTTGAAGATGCAAATTTTTATTTAATTATTATTTTACTATTTTATTTTCCTGTTATGTATTTTAATTATATCAGTTCAAATTGTTTCTCCTGAAGTAGAACAACTAAGTATAATATTCTAAAAGCATATCCGAACGTATTCTTATTTCATGTGATAATTTAATATTACTGAAGAATATATATATTTTTAAAAGAATCATTCATACTTGTACTTAAATTATATAATAATTCAATATTCCTGAAGAATATGGATTTTTTTTTTTGAATCTAAGTTAAATCATTGTGCTCTTAAAGTATCGCATGTTATGATATATAATACGTATTCCTGAAGAAATTTAATATTTATGTCCTGTTGATATTATAGTTCTAGATCAAATATTTTTTTTAATGAGGTTACCTTTATTTTCTTTCGGGCAATTGATGAAGGAGAGTTTGTCCACAATTTCATCAAAATGTTTTGAGAATCTAGCCACTGACACATATTTTTCACGAGTAGACTATCCAATTAAAGTACATATTTCCTTTTTTGATATATATGTTAATCCAAATTTATCTGTTTCAATTGTGAATTTGTTCTTGTTCTTAGAGAGTTTTTAATGAACTATATATTTTATTTAGAAAAAAGAGGCTGATACAATTAGACAATTCTCTTGATACTTTATCATGTATTTACAAGCATGATATTAGAAACTTTATCTTGTTGAATTGATAATCACAGCCAAGCATGAAGTATAATCTATGTATATTATGCATTTTTATCTTGAGACTTGAAAATTTTAACCCCATTTTTATGATACATTGCAAAGTTACTATGTGCATTATGTGGTAATTATAGTACTTCTTTTGATTTGATTTTGGTTAAGAGGAGATGCATCCCAAATATTATAATTAATATGATTCTGATGGGATCTACTTATTAATATGAATTTAGAGTATTCATTTGGTTCAGTTTTTGTTATTGTCAATTATTTAAATGACACAATTTATATGCAAGCATGATAGATTTGAATAACAAGTTGTGTTTTTTTTTTTGATAAATATATGCACACTGTATGAAATTTATTTTCAACTCATATTTAGTATTTTTTCTAAATACGATTTCACAATTCTTAATAGTCTTGAAGATTATTAAAATATAAATCTTGGTTTCTGAAGAAATGTGATGGTATATCAGTTGAGTATGATATGTTCATGAAGAACATTATAAGATATACAATCCGTGTTTTCATGATGAAAAATAATATATACTATTTCAGCAGAATATTAACAATGCTCTTGAAGAAACATTTTTATTATATGTTTTCTTTAATTATTAAAAGCATTATTTACATGTCGTTTTTGTATTATTTACAAGTATTATATTTTTATTGGCTAAATATTTATTTAATAGTTGTATAATTATGTTGATATAAATTATATCTAAAGTAAAACGTACAACAAAGTACGACTAAAGTATAACTAGATTATTCAGTTGTACTCAAACAGATTGATGTGATTGAATTATGTTATAATCTAATGATAAACTTTCGTGTACATGTTGACAAACAAGTATAACGAATACCTAAATTATTTACTCAAACCTAATAAAACTCCATACGAGTTATGGCATGGTAGGAAGCCATCACTTGCGCACATACGAACCTGGGGTTGCCCTGCATATGTAAAGAAGATGCTTACTGACAAGTTGGAATCTAAAAGTGAGAAATGTTATTTTGTGGGGTATCCTAAAGAAACACGAGGATACTATTTCTATCTTTCTGGAGAACATAAGGTCATTGTTTCCAGGCAAGCGACTTTCCTTGAGGAAGACTATGTCTACAAGGAAAGAAGTCGAAATAAGGTAGAACTTGAAGAAATTCATGAATCACAAAGTGACATGGAGGTTGAAAACTTGTCTAATGACCTAGACAAGAATTAAGTGGGAGCTTCTGGTCATTCCTATGATGAAGATTTGTCACTTAGAGGACAATCTTTAGCCAATGGGAGCATTAATAAAATTGGTGCAGTAATGCAAAATTTATCATCGCAACCAATGGAAGACCAAGCAATGGTTGCACAACTCCCTCCTCAGGAAGTTCATGTTGATGACACTTCTGAGGAATCTCAAAATGCTGGACCATCCAGCACAGAAGAACCTTCTCGTGATCAGAACACTCAAAATACTCAAACGCATGATAACCAACTTCGTAAGTCTACTAGGATTCATAGCGACTGAAAAGACTAAACCTCCTTGTAGAGGGTCAATGTGACGTGGAAATTCTGGACGATGATGAAGCTAGAACTTACACTGAGGCTATGTTAGACATTGACTCAAAGAGGTGGCTTGAAGCCATGAAATCAGAAATGGACTCGATGCACACAAATCAAGTTTGGAACTTGGTTGACTTGCCTGTTGGGGTTAGACCCATTGGATGCAAATGGGTATTCAAGAATAAAATCGATCCAAATGGTAAGGTACAAACCTACAAGGCTAGGTTGGTAGCAAAAGGTTATAGTAAACGAGAAGGAATTGACTATGATGAAACCTTTTCTCCAGTTTCGAAAATCAAGTCCATTAGGATTTTACTTGCTATAGTTGCATACTATGATTACCATATTTGGCAGATGGATGTTAAAACCGCTTTTCTTAATGGCGATTTGACCAAGGAAGTGTATTTGATACAACTAGAGGATTTTACATCTGAATCGAAACCCAAATCGGTATGCAAGCTACAAAAGTCCATTTATATACTTAAACAAGCCTCTAGAAGTTGGAATATTTATTTTGACAAAGCAATCAAATCGTTTGATTTTGTCAGAAACAAAGAAGATCCATGGTTTATAGTAAACGCGCTAGAGGGAGTATTGTTTATATTATTATATATGTTGTTGACATATTGATAATTAGAGATGATACCCTTGTCAAGCAATCATTAAAGGATTGGTTGTCCAGCACCTTCATGATGAAGGACTTGGGTGAAGCCTGCTATATTCTTGAAATTAGAATCTACCGGGATAGACCTAAAAGAACATTGGGGCTTTCACAGTCCATGTACATAGATAAAGTGCTAAGACATTGTTGCTATTGCGCTAGCAAAGGAACTGAGATCCATGAATAGCAACAAGCATGTACTAAGACGCTACCACTTGATCATGGAGATAGTGGAGATAGGAGAATTAAAATAGAGTGTGCTCAAAATCATCATGTTCTAGGTAACACGATGAGCATTTCATAAACCTGAATATTGGATATATATATAGGTGATTGGCTCTAGGCCAAGTGGGAGATTGAAAGTATAAATGTCCTAGAGACAATCAGATTTAAAGACATTATACTTGATCACAATTATTATATATATCGTAATATATATGGCATTGCATTTACTGAATTATTATTTTGATTGTTTGTGATTATTCATATAAATATTCCCGTAGAGTTAATGTTGTCATTGATATAGTGAGACGTCATTGATAAAATATTACTCTTAAAATAGCCACGACTAACGATTATTAAGATTGGGATATTGATAATATGATATATGTCGGCATGTGGTCTGCATCACATTTTAGAGAATGCAGTAAGTCTCACGACTGCGAATAATAGTTATTCGTGATGGACACATGGATACTTTGGAGAGTATTGGTAAACCCTACTGATAAGTTATTTATTGTATGCCTATAAACTTATCAGTGTATAAAGCGTGTGATAATCCTTTGACTTGAGGTCAATACGCACCTTGTTTGCTGAGTGGATGTACTTTGACCATGACCAATGCTTGCACTCCTTTGGGGTAGATACGGCTTGTGTTGGGTGCATCATGATGTAAATGAAGGTGGTAGTTGAGCCAAGAAAGAACTCATTCCTCGATTGGAATTTCGAAAGAGATCACTCATAATCTCTATTAGGTCGACTATTTTGTATATGTTGTTTGCCTTACCGTGTAGACGACCATGCAAAGGTCCCAGTTGACATGTGTTCCTGAACAATAATGTGTTCATCCCCGTGTGAACAAGAACCAAGGAGTCTTGCTACGTTCGGGTGATTCAACAATGAAAGCATCTTCACTTCGGTAACGTAATATTTGGAGGCCCGGATATCTCGTGGCCATTGACGCTTAAATCTACAGTCTGTAAACATTAATTTGAGCAGTGATTAAGAGCTTCAAAGGAAAACATGAATAATCGGGTTTAATATTTGCCTAAAAAAAAAAACCCTTTTACATACCTTGCCGGTTATAGTTTCCAGTCTCCCCTTATATACCCTCCCAAAAGCACATTCACCAACAAGGCCATTAGAATTAAATGAGATCGTCGCTGAATTAATGTCGGCGAGGCTGAACAGTTGGCCGTTTACCGAGTAGTCTACTGCAGGTTCATTGCTTCTTGAAAATATTGCTGCTGCTTCTATAGTATCGAACATCACCGGCCAATTTGACTGAACATCTCGATCAGGAGACAAGTACTCCATCGCTTGCAGCACAATTCTCATTTCAGGCCTCAGATTAGCATCCTTGTTTAGACACGACGAGGCTAGCAGTAGAGACCTTCTTAACATCAATGTTGGGGACTTTCCCATTTATCATTGGATCTGCAATCTTCATCAGGTCCTTGTGTTTTAATATCTTACTGTGCAACTACATATTAAGAGACACAAACGGCAGTGTTAATGATTCATGCATATTGAAATAAGAATATAGGCTTTGTATAACTTAAATGTATTACCCAGTCGCCGAGATATTTGCTTTTGCCTCGCGTCTTATCCTTCGGCTTCTTAGAAGTTATGAGCTCCACAAGCAGCACGCCGAAGATATACACGTCTGATTTGAATGTGAGAGTTTCCCTCAGGGGAAATCGAGGTTCCAGCTGAACTTGACGAGGCGTGCCATCAGACGGTGTAGATTTCACGATTCCGAAATCCGATATTTTGGGTTGGAGATCCTCGGTTAATAGCACGCTCTTCGGATTCAAGTTGCCCCGGATAACTGGAGGGTCGGCTTGCTCGTGAAGGTAGTTCAAGCCATTTGCAACACCGGCTGCAATTCTCATACGCGCGTTCCACCCTAAAGCCGCATGTTTCGTTTCACGAGCTGCCAACATCACACATTTTCAATTAAAATTCATTTTATTATTACTGTTATTTTATTATTTTTATTATTATTATATTATAACTACACAAGATGAAAAACACTAGCTGGTGATAAATTACCATGCAGCTGATGATACAGAGTTCCCGAAGGCACATATTCGTAGACAATAATTCGTTCCTTTTTGTCAGTAAAGCTACCAATCATTGAAATAAGTTTGGATGGCTCAAACGGGAAAGCACGTGAACTTCGTTATCAAACTCGAGGCCCCTCTCTGGAAAGCCTTTTTTCAACCGCTTGGACAGAAACCATCTGATTGATCTTCATAGACAGAAAAAAAAAACATTACTTAAACAAATGCGCGGAGGAGAGAGAGAGAGAGAGAGAGAGAGAGAGAGAGAGTCACCTGTTCTGTTTCGATAGTCCCCTGGAATAAATCTGCTGATTTTCGCTTGCTGACACGTTGGTTGCTGTTGAGCTGTCTCGTCAACGTTTGAAGTTGAACGAGCGTGAAGATCGGGGGATTGTTTCCTGCAGGTTAATTTCACAATTATACAAAATCATTATGATCACAATAACTAAGTAACATTCTCGGCCCGGCCCGGCCAGCAGAAATGGAAACATCAAAGACTCATGACATAGTAAGCCCCCAGAAAAGGTCATGATGTACAGTAAGCTCGGCCCCATCAGCAATTACTACTATGTAGTCTAACCCCAATTAATACCCAATTAATGATAGCCAAATCATACAAAAATCTGGAAAATGTGAACTACCTTGAATTCAAACCGGGCAAATCCAAGATAACTAAAGAAAATAGACATAGATTAAATAGGCCCCAAAAAAACTTAGAGTTCAACCAAGAATTCAATCGAGTTCGAAATACTATCTATCTATTAAGCTTCACATAAAAACCCACGAAATCAACTGTAACCTCGATAATCGCCACGATTCAATTGAAAGCACACACACAATTAAGCACATTAAGCCCAAGAAATTGATAAAATCCTAAAAGGTGCCCTAATTCGCACGTCCCCTTGGTATAACACAACAAATGCAAACAAAAAGTAGTCCGGAAATCGATTACTTGCAGAGGCCATGGCTAGAGTTCAACGGAGAACTTACCGCCATCTCCGGCGGGATTACCTCCGGCTTGCCCTCTGCGTTCGGCGGCCCTCGAAGACTCTCCTTGCTCCATAGCTCTTCAATTTTCGTCACTATTGCAGATTTCGTTATGCAGAGTGTTTTCTCTCTCTTTATTCGTTTCTGGAGAGAGGACGCACATAACAACTTACTTGGTTAGTTACGTAACTAATTCGGGAGAGAGTAAATTGCCGCGCTTTTCTTTACTTACATACATATAATTGATTGAAGCTCGTGATAAAAGGACGGCACGTGATCATATCATAAAGTTGTTCCAAGGTAGCATTGTCAAACGGGTCAACCCGCTCCGGCCCGCCACGGGCTGGTCCAAAAACGGGGCAGGCGCGGGCCAGCCCGTTTTTTTCGCGGGTTGGGAAAATCTATGTCCGCAGCCCGCCCGCGGGCTAACCCGTTTTTTTTTAATAAAATCTTATTTTTTATGTTTAAAAATTATAAAAAATAAAATTTAAATTTAAAAAATATTATTATAATATTTAAAGTATTCTAAAGGGCTCATAGAAAATAAAGGAATACAAATATGCTTTCAAATTTAACCAATATAAATTATAATTATAATTATAAAAAATTAAAAAAAAAAAGTGGCCGGCCCGCTCCAGCCCGTGGTCTTCACGGAGCGGGCCAACTCCGACCGCGATCAAACGGGCTGCATGAAGAGCAGCCCAAGCCCGCCCGTTTGCACGGGCTGACGGGCCAACCCGCGGCTTTGACCCACTTTGACAGTGTTATCCAATGTCACTCCTGTGATAAATTATTCTTTTATATCAATCAAATAAATTGACGAGGCTATCCCTAAAAAGCTCTTCTCAATTGTTCATTGTGTCCTCACTTGAGCATGTATTTACGAGACAACCTTAATAAATATCCTCTGTTAACAAATCCTATAATCTCATCTTCACCATGGTTCATTGGATGTTAACAAACCCTATAATCTCATCTTCACAATGGTTCATTGGAGATGAGCAGTCCGATTCACATAAAACAAAAATTCATTCCATTCATTAAGTGGGAAAAAAAATTCCAGTTGGTGAGTTGTAAATAAGAAATAACTGTTGGAATTCGTAGAGACGAACAGCATGCTCGTGCAGCGAAAGTTTAAAAATTTTGTAGAACCAACAGATCCATCCTGTGAACGAATATATTTATACGACAAATAAACGAGATAAAAGCATGAAACCCTTACAGTAAATCCAGGTTCGAGTTCAACACTAAGGTATCCACGCGATTAATTCTCCGACTGCAAGATCCAACTCCAGTGTATTGCTATCGTGAAGAAAGTTAGGAAATCTCACGAAAGCTCAAGGACTCCCAATCTCAAAATTAGGATTTATGTTTTCTAAAAAACTTCTTGTTTTTATTGTTGTATCATTTATTCAATATTTTACAACTTATAACTTTATGTTATATTTATACTAGGTACATAAGAAAACCCTAATCCTAAAAATGGTTGGACTGTCGACGATATGGGCCCAAAATAATTTTAGCTCAAGTACCTTTATTAATATAATATAGATAATTAAATTCAAATCCAATTTAACTTAATTAAATAATTTCTCTCAAATAAAAATTAATATCATAATTATTAACAATTAAATATTACAGTTCTAAATTGAATATTTAATACTTTCTTGATACATTTTTTAATCGGAAAACTAATCGCATATAGTGTGACCCTATAGGCCTTTATATATGACATCAATCCAATGATGATCAAAACAAAACTCCTAGACGGCTTAGTTGGGCGAACTCAATATATAAAGAACATTCACTTGAACTCAGCGAATTATAACCTTTATACAAAGCTTTGGTGAAATTCCTTTCATTCCGAATCACTCGATTAAGCTTAAGATTTATCCAAGTGTCTATCTCAATGGCTTAATCAATTTATCTCATCTTTATTAGTCGACAACTAGACAATACTTCAATTACTATATTGAATATGTCTCTTGCATTTGCCAATGACTTTAGTCGACCTAATAGAGATTATGAGTGATCTCTTTCGAAATTCCAATCGAGAAATGAGTTCTTTCTTGGCTCAACTACCCACCTTCATTTACATCATGATGCACCCAACACAAGCCGTATCTACCCCAAAAGGAGTGCAAGCATTGGTCATGGTCAAAGTACATCACTCAGAAAACAAGGTGCGTATTGACCTCAAGTCAAAGGATTATCACACGCTTTATACACTGATAAGTTTATAGGCATACAATAAATAACTTATCAGTAGGGTTTACCAATACTCTCCAAAGTATCCATGTGTCCATCACGAATAACTATTATTCGCAGTCGTGAGACTTACTGCATTCTCTAAAATGTGATGCAGACCACATGCCGACATATATCATATTATCAATATCCCAATCTTAATAATCGTTAGTCGTGGCTATTTTAAGAGTAATATTTTATCAATGACGTCTCACTATATCAATGACAACATTAACTCTACGGAAATATTTATATGAATAATCACAAACAATCAAAATAATAATTCAGTAAATGCAATGCCATATATATTACGATATATATAATAATTGTGATCAAGTATATTGTCTTTAAATCTGATTGTCTCTAGGACATTTATACTTTCAATCTCCCACTTGGCCTAGAGCCAATCACCTATATATATATCCAATATTCAGGTTTATGAAATGCTCATCGTGTTACCTAGAACATGATGATTTTGAGCACACTCTATTTTAATTCTCCTATCTCCACTATCTCCATGAATCAAGTGGTAGCGTCTTAGTACATGCTTGTTGCTATTCATGGATCTCAGTTCCTTTGCTAGCGCAATAGCCAACAATGTCTTAGCACTTTATCTATGTACATGGACTGTGAAAGCCCCAATGTTCTTTTAGGTCTATCCCGGTAGATTCTAATTTCCAAGAATATAGCAGGCTTCACCCCAAGTCCTTCATCATGAAGGTGCTGGACAACCAATCCTTTAATGATTGCTTGACAAGGGTATCATTTCCAATTATCAATATGTCATCAACATATATAATAATATAAACAATACTCCCTCTAGTGCGTTTACTATAAACGCATGGATCTTCTTTGTTTCTGACAAAATCAAACGATTTGATTGCTTTGTCAAAATAAATGTTCCAACTTCTAGAGGCTTGTTTAAGTCCATAAATAGACTTTTGTAGCTTGCATACCGCTTTGGGTTTCGATTCAGATGTAAAACCCTCTTGTTGTATCATATACACTTCCTCGGTCAAATCACCATTAAGGAAAGCGGTTTTAACATCCATCTGCCAAATATGGTAATCATAGTATGCAACTATAGCAAGTAAAAATCCTAATGGACTTGATTTTCGCAACTGGAGAAAAGTTTCATCATAGTCAATTCCTTCTCGTTGACTATAACTTTTGCTACCAACCTAGCCTTGTAGGTTTGTACCTTACCATTTGCATCGATCTTCTTCTTGAAGACCCATTTGCATCCAATGGGTCTAACCCCAACTGGCAAGTCAACCAAGTTCCAAACTTGATTTGTGTACATCGAGTCCATTTCTGATTTCATGGCTTCAAGCCACCTCTTTGAGTCAATGTCTAACATAGCCTCAGTGTAAGTTCTAGGTTCATCATCGTCCAGAATTTCCACGTCACATTGACCCTCTACAAGGAGGTTTAGTCTTTCCAGTCGCCTATGAATCCTAGTAGACTTACGAAGTTGGTTATCATGCGTTTGAGTATTTGAGTGTTCTGATCATGAGAAGGTTCTTCTGTGCTGGATGGTCCAGCATTTTGAGATTCCTCAGAAGTGTCATCAACATGAACTTCCTGAGGAGGGAGTTGTGCAACCATTGCTTGGTCTTCCATTGGTTGCGATGATAAATTTTGCATTACTGCACCAATTCTATCAATGCTCCCACTGGCTAAAGATTGTCCTCTAAGTGACAAATCTTCACCATAGGAATGACCAGAAGCTCCCACTGAATTCTTGTCTAGGTCATTAGACAAGTTTTCAACCTCCATGTCACTTTGTGATTCTTGAATTTCTTCAAGTTCTACCTTATTTCGACTTCTTTCCTTGTAGACATAGTCTTCCTCAAGGAAAGTCGCTTGCCTGGAAACAATGATCTTATGTTCTCCAGGAAGATAGAAATAGTATCCTCGTGTTTCTTTAGGATACCCCACAAAATAACATTTCTCACTTTTAGATTCCAACTTGTCAGTAAGCATCTTCTTTACATATGCAGGGCAACCCCAGGTTCGCATGTGCGTAAGTGATGGCTTCCTACCATGCCATAACTCGTATGGAGTTTTATTAGGTTTGAGTAAATAATTTAGGTATTCGTTTATACTTGTTTGTCAACATGTACACGAAAGTTTATCATTAGATTATAACATAATTCAATCACATCAATCTGTTTGAGTACAACTGAATAATCTAGTTATACTTTAGTCGTACTTTGTTGTACGTTTTACTTTAGATATAATTTTATATCAACATAATTATACAACTATTAAATAAATATTTAGCCAATAAAAATATAATACTTGTAAATAATACAAAACGACATGTAAATAATGCTTTTAATAATTAAAGAAAAAACATATAATAAAAATGTTTCTTCAAGAGCATTGTTAATATTCTGCTGAAATAGTATATATTATTTTTCATCATGAAAACACGGATTGTATATCTTATAATGTTCTTCATGAACATCATCATACTCAACTGATATACCATCACATTTCTTCAGAAACCAAGATTTTATATTTTAATAATCTTCAAGACTATTAAGAATTGTGAAATCGTATTTAGAAAAAATACTAAATATGAGTTGAAAATAAATTTCATACAGTGTGCATATATTTATCAAAAAAAAAAACACAACTTGTTATTCAAATCTATCATGCTTGCAATATAAATTGTGTCATTTAAATAATTGACAATAACAAAAACTGAACCAAATGAATAC